>JAJOOS010007530.1:0-28249 GCA_029582725.1 Solanum chiquidenum
TAACGATTAATTTTCGAGCTTCTTAGATATCAAATGATTTAAAATAATTAGTTTTATAAATTTCAAAAAAATAATAGTTTGCAAGTTATTTTAAATAAGTTATGTCACTTATTATAATTTTTAGACAATACTTATATTTTACATTTTTTTTTATATAATTAATCCATTTCATAAATATTCGAAAGTCACCTCAAAAAGATTTTATTTCACTTAAATACTTTACTAATTAGTTTAGTTATATAATAGTTTACCCTTTTTGAATTAATTAGTTTATAATTAAGTCAATTATTTTATTTTGCTAAAATTAAGAAGCTCATTAATTAATTTATATTAATTCGCCTTATTTAATCACTAGCCGAATTTATTAAATGAATTCAATTTGACTACACTCCTAATTCATCGACTAAATTCGTGATGCAATTGACCACTCAATTCGGTTAAAATTGTAACTTACTAGCCATTACTTTTACCTCACTAATAGAACCAATTTTTGGGCTTTTATCTTACAATTTTCAGCTGCCCAACTCTTCCAAAATCAGTAAGGCCCATTTTCCAGCAACATCATATGTACAGCTGCCCACAGAATAGAGAAAAATCCATTCCAAAATAAGCCACCTGCTATATAGCAACAAACATATGTCATCATCCCACTTTGCAACCCATACCCGACCCACTCCCTGATCTGCGTCTCTTCTTCTTCAGCGAGAAACGACAACAAACTGAGGGCAGCGTCAACAGAAATTCCAATCCAAGCGGCGTCAATTCTCCATCAAAATACACGGAAAGCAGTGAGGAACAGAGGCAGTACACTGCCTCTTATTGTCTTCTTCCTCCTGTCCCTCTCACAATTGAAGTTGCAGCAGTAAAAGGGGACGCAAAATCGTCCTTGCCAACTCGAGATTACTCCACGTTGCTCACCAAGGACGATGGGAATCGATCCAGCCGTCCATTCTCCATTCCATTTCCGGAATGGAGTTGAATTTTCAGAAAAGGGTGTTTGTCCAAATTGGTGAAAGATTTTGATTTTTGAATTTTTGAAATGGGGCCCTTGAATCGGAATTTATCCGATTCTCCCCCTAAAATCTGCCTGAGTTCTTCTTCTTTATATATTTTGTCGTCTTGGCTGTTGAGAGAGGGGGGAGAGTTGGAAAAAAATTTGTGTTAGAAAAAATATTGAAACAATAGCGAAAAAAGCAAAAGAAAAAAAGACGTTTCATACTTAAGAAAGTCGAATACGGTCTTCTAGTCTCAAGTTCCCTAAACTCTCCTTTGGTGTGAAGTTGTTGTGCATCCTAGCTCGTTGTTGTCCCATCGCTACACCAGAAAAGGTAATATCCTCCTCTTATTATTTGTTTTCCAATATAGCTTTCTTCTTATTACTGGGAGATAATCATATGTAGTCTTTGATGAAGTTTCTTCGGATAATTAAGGTGTCAATCTTTTGGATATGTTGGTTCTACAGAGTACCTTAGGACTAGTTAAATCTCTGTCTCGTTATTCGCCTTGAATAGTTTGATGTTTATTTGATTTTTCGCTTTGAGAATGCTAACTGTGCAGTCCTATTTCTTCACTGTTTTATTTATGCTATAGGATGTCTTCTTTGTCGTTTCAAACTCTCATACTAGTATGATCTCGTTGAATCTATCTTTTACTTGTATAACTCGAAAGTTGTTCGTTCTTTTATTATTTATTTATTATACCAGCTAGTATCATCTACATTTATGCAGTTATTTCTCATGTCAGCAAGTTTTTTTTTTTTTTTTTTTTTTTTTAGGTCTTTGGGTCTGTTATAAGATTTTATGTGCCACATTCTTTCATCTTAAGTTAATGATGTATCCTTAAAATATTCTTTCTTGTATCCTGCAATTCAAGCATTATATGTCTTCATTTACTTTTCTTGAATGCTATCGGGTGTTTTGAGTTAGTTTGGTCAGATATAGTCTGTTTAAGTTCTTGGTTGGACAAAAGATTTCGGTACAGCTTGATTGATTTTTGAATGTAAAATCGGTAGCATCATTCGATTGATCTAGGTAGCATGTTTGGTTTCTTTTCAATTACTTGAGCTACTGTTACAAATGTTGCTAGCAATTTAAGTTTTGTTTTGTTTTGGGTCAGTTCTTACGGTCTATTTAGAAAAAGAGTCAAAATGTTGTAGTTAATCATTTCTTGGTATGCTAAATAAATCTCTTGATGTTACTTGAGCTTAAGAATGGTTTATGAATTTGGTTTTTCCTATGTTCTTTGTTATCTGGGAAAAGATTTTTAGTGGGCATGTGCTTTTGAAATAAGCTTTGAATAGTTGTATCTAATAATCATCTTAATTGTCCACTGTTGGTTTTAAATTTCACTATTTGAATATGTTATACTTTCTTTTATTATGCTAAGTAAAAATGGTTATTTCTTATGTCATGGAAGCTTTTCTTTGAACTCGTACTAATATATTTGTTCTTTCTTCCGTTACACGCGAATGCCACTTGAGTCCACGGGGACTCCAATTTCTATCCTTGCATTTCGGGGATTATGCTTCCCTTAATCAAGTCTAAAATAGAAGATGAATAGGTCACATGCAGTATAGGGGCTGTAAATTAAATTTACAGATTCTGGAAAGCTGAAAAAATAGCTTGATACAGTCTTTATACACTGATATACGGTCCAGCCCAACAAATACGGTTTTAAAAAAAAAGAAATACAGGTTGTAGGGGTCAAAATAGATTGTATACATTTGGTATACGGTTCAAGATACAAGAAACGGGGCTGAGATACGAGTCGTATGCACTGATATACGACTTTCATATACAAAAACGGGAATTGTTGAAAGTCCAAAAAATCTGCAGCTTTGGCCCAATGCTTCTGGGCAGTAATGGGCCCAAATTTGATTATTTCATTTCCTTTTCTTATTTATTTTTTATTGTATTTGACTAACACCTTAATTATCTTATGGTTTAATTTGATTAAATTCCCAAGGATGGTCATTTCCTTTTTTTAAATTTAAAGTATATATATATTTTATTACTGAGTTCTTATTTTAATATTAGTCTTGTCAATGCTTAAATTGTTTCCCTTTATAAAATCCTCCTTAGTCCTATTTCCCTTAAGATAATTATATAATAATGATAATAATAACAAAAATAATAATGATAATCTTTATATTTATATTCCATACTTTGCTTTATTTTCATTATTAGTCCGGTCAACACTTGAGGTTTTTCCCTTTAAAAGATTTCCGTTAGTTATCCCCTTTAATATTAATAATAATAAATATATATATATATATATATATATATAAAATATAGTAATAAAATGAGTTTTCTTACTTAGTCAATATTTCCTAAATTTAGTCAATGTCATTTTGGTCAAATCGCCGATCAACCGCAAGTTAGCGGGCATTCTGAAGGCCTAACACCTTCTCAGAATGTACATTGAACTTCGAACCCTTTTATTTTCAATTGATTTTATCTGTTTAAATCTTTTGAAAACCTTAAGTTTTTTTCTTGATTTTTTCTAAAAAATTAAGTGGCGACTCTGTTATTTTGGAAATTCGATTTCCCTTAAACTATAAGTTTAGTCGATTTTTCGAAACTTAGTCATTTTTTATTTATTTTTTTCGAGTAAAACAAGATCCACTCAGGCAAGTGTTGTGATGGCCAGTCAGGTTGTTTCAAGTGTGGCCAAGAGGGTCACTTCAATAAAGAGTGTCCTAAGAAACGACAAGGTAGTGGAAATCAGGGCAATAGAGCCCAATCTTCTTCGGTTGCTCCACCAGACAGGGCTGCACCTAGAGGGGTAAATTCTGGTACTGGCGGAGGAACAAACCGCTTGAATGCTATCAACAATCGCCACGAGCAAGATGATTCACCTGATGTTGTCACTGGTATGATTCAAGTCTTTGACTTTACTGTTTATGCTTTATTAGATCCAGGAGCGAGTTATCTTGTATAACTCCATATTTTGCTATGAACTTTGATATTATTCCTGAGCAACTTAGTGAACCATTCAGTGTTTCTACCCCTGTTGGTGAGTTTATTCTAGCAGAGAGAGAGTCTATCATGATTGTCCTATTTTCGTCAATCACAAGAGTACCATGACTAACTTATTTGAGTTAGACATGGTAGATTTTGTTGTCATTCTAGGTATGGACTGGCTTCATGCCTGTTATGCATCAGTAGATTGTAAAACTTGAGTTGTCAAGTTTCAGATTCCTAATGAACCAGTCATAGAGTGGAGTAGTAGTTCAGCAGTGCCTAAGAGTCATTTCATTTCGTACCTTGAGGCGAGAAAGTTAGTTTCGAAGGGTTGTATCTATTACTTAGTCCGAATTAATGACTCAAGTGTTGAGGTACGTCCCATTCAGTGAGTTCCTATAGTAAAAGAGTTTCCAGAAGTCTTTCTAGATGATCTTCCCGGAGTCCCTCCTGAGAGAGAGATAGACTTCGGTATAGATCTTATTCCAGATACTCGTCCTATCTCTATTCCACCATACAGAATGGAACCAGCTGAGTTGAAAGAGTTGAAAGAGCAGTTGAAAGATCTTTTAGATAAGGGCTTTATTCGACCAAGTGTCTCACCTTGGGGAGCTTCGGTCTTGTTTGTGAGAAAGAAAGATGGTTTCCTTAGGATGTGTATAGATTACCGTCAGTTGAACAAGGTTACCATCAAGAATAAATATCCTCTTCCTAGAATTAACGATCTTTTCGATCAGCTTTAGGGTGCTTCATGTTTCTCAAAAATTGACCTCAAATCAGGATACCATTAGTTGAAATTAAGGGAATGTGACATTCCAAAGACAGCATTCAGGAGCCGTTATGGTCATTATGAATTTCTGGTCATGTCGTTCAGATTAACTAATGCACCTGCAACATTCATGGACCTTATGAATAGAGTCTTCAAACCTTATTTAGATATGTTTGTTATCGTCTTCATTGATGACATACTAATCTATTCAAGGAATGAAGAAGATCATGCAAGTCATCTCAGAACAGTTCTTCAGACTTTGAAAGATAAGGAGTTATATGCTAAATTCTCTAAGTGTGAATTTTGGCTTGAGTCTGTGGTATTCTTAGGCCATATTGTGTCTAGAGAGGGAATTAAAGTTGATACTCAGAAAATTGAGGCAGTGCAGAATTGGCTTAGACCCACATCTCCAACTGATATTAGGAGTTTCTTGGGTTTAGCTGGCTACTACAGAAGATTTGTAGAGGGTTTCTCATCCATTTCATCTCCTTTGACGAAGCTGACTCAGAAAATAGTGAAGTTTCAATGGTCTGAAGCTTGTGAGAAAAGCTTTCAGGAATTGAAGAAAAGGTTGACTACTACCCCAGTGTTGACCTTACCAGAAGGTACTCAAGGTTTTGTGGTGTACTGTGATGCATCTAGAGTTGGCTTGGGTTGTGTCATGATGCAGAGTGGCAAAGTTATAGCTTATGCCCTCGGACGATGGAAATTCATGAGAAGAATTACCCAACCCATGACTTAGAGTTGGTTGTTGTAGTATTTGCTTTGAAGATATGGCGTCATTATTTGCATGGTGTTCATGTGGATGTGTTCATCGATCACAAGAGCCTTCAGTATGTGTTCACTCAAAAAGAGCCTAATCTCAGACAAAGGAGGTGGTTAGAATTACTCAAGGATTATGACATGAGTATTCTTTGTCACCCATGTAAGGCTAATGTTGTTGATTATGCCTTGAGTGGATTGTCTATGGGTAGTACCACCCATTTTGAGGGAGATAAGAAGGAGTTAGCGAAAAGAGGTGCATAGACTTGCACGACTAGGAGTTCGACTAATGGATTCCACAGAAGGAGGAGTAGTGGTGAGGAATAGGGCTGAATCATCATTAGCGTCAGAAGTAAAAAATGAGCAAGACCAAGATCCATTATTGCTTGAATTAAAGGCAAGTGTTCATAAGCAAAAGTGATGACTTTTGAACAAGGGGGAGATAGTATTTTGAGGTATCATGGTGGATTGTGTGATTGATTTCAAGGGTAATTGGGATGATCACCTACCTCTCGCTGAGTTGCTTACAACAATAGGTACCATTCTAGCATCCAGATGGCCCCTTATGAATCTCTTCGTGGGAGAAGATGAGGATCTCCCATTGGATGGTTTGAAGCTAGTGATGCTGGGTTAATAGGACCAACAATTAGTTCGTCAAGCTATGGAGGAAGTGAAAATTATTCAAGAGAGATTGAAAACAGCCCATAATCGCCAGAAATCCTACGCTGATGGTAGGAGGAAGGAGTTAGGGTTTGAAGTAGATGGTTGAGTATACTTGGAAGTTGCACCCATGAAGGGTGTTACGAGGCTTGGGAAGAAAGGAAACTTAGTCCCCGTTATATTGGCCCGTACAGAATATCGAAAAGGGGTTGGTAGTGTAGCTTATGAGTTAGAACTACCACAATAGTTAGTAGCAGTTCATACGATGTTCCACATCTCCGCGTTGAAAAGTTTATGGGTGATCCTTCATTAATTATACCAACTGAAGATATGGGGATCAAAGTACTAATTTTCCTGTTAGTACTCTTTAATCTATGAGTTGGCATGTTGTGTTGCATTTGCTAGTTGGGTGATTGAACTGAATGATTGATGTTACACTTTTAGCCTAGTAAGGGTAATCTCATTCGAGGATGAATGTTCCCAAGGGGGAGATATTGTAACATCTCGCAAATTTAAATAACTAGGAAGAAGTTGAGAATTTGAAATAATCATTTTTGGAAGGAATTGAAAGCTGGAAATTTTGTTAAGTTAGAAAATATGAGTTTTTGGTCAAATTCAAACGATTATAAATCCTAGATCAAGATGATTTAGGTGTAGTTCTAGATATGGTTGGAAATCTCTTGGAATGATCTTTCCAACGCCGCCAAGTTTGCGCGATTCCGAGTTTGGATGAGTGAGTTATGCCATTTGGAAGTTGGGTTGTTGGTTTAACGAAAGTCCAAATCCGGATTTTTGAAGGGTAGTTTGGTCTTTTCCTTGGCCTTTTATTTTAATTCATTTTAGTGAATTAATTAAGGGTCTAAACTGAGTTTGGTCAGTTTTACGCTTTTGGAAAAGAGTTAGGGTTTTAGAGAAGAGAAAAGAAGAGGAGAGAAAAGAAGGAGAAACAAGGAGATCATCCAGTTTAGCTGGTGGAATTCGTCGGGGGTGATCCCTACAAGGTATGTATATCTCAAATGTTGGGTTTTTTCACCTACATGCCGAGCATGTTTGATTCAGCGATTTCATCTCAAAAAGATTGAATATTAAATGTTCTTGAATGTGGTTCTTGAATTACTTTCAATCTTAAACATGAGTTGGGTTTTTGGAGTTCTTGATGATTAGGGTGTTGTTTTCTGGAGTTATTTGAGTTAGATTCTTGTGATTATGGTTTGGGCACATAAATCTAGAGTGAATTTGAGAAGAAAAATCAAGTTAGAAGGATTTAGGGTCAGAAAACGAGTTAGAAAGTTCGTCTGAATTTTTCCTGAAGGGAGGCTGGTGCGGCGCGCCAGCAGTGCGCCAGAAATGAGACTCAGTAAAATGGGGCCTGGCGCGGCGCGCCAGGGACGCGCCCGGATCGGTGTTTTTCACCAGTTTTTCATCCTTCAGTCCTTTTAAGTCCCTTTAAAGTGTACTAACATTTTCCATTGATCCTACCTACTCTAAGTGACTTCTAAACATCTAGAAATCATCCAGAAACATGAATCATAACCTTGAATCCATAATTCAATTCAAGGAAAGTTAGGATCAAAGTCAAAGAAGTTAAGAGTCAAGTCTAGAAGTTAATGAGTAAGTCAAAACAAAGTTTCTTAAAGTTTTCAAGAGTCTTTAGCAATGTTTTAAATTCATTTAAGACTCAAGTTTTCAAGTTAAGCAAATAGTATAGAGGTGAGTTCATTTCTCAAAAAGCTATAAGGGAACTAAGTATTTCCAAAGAGTTTATAAATGTTTTCACATTTGAGCAAGAAAAGGAAACATCGATTTCAAGAGAACTTTTAAGCTAAGTTTTGAGTTATTATCTCAAACCAAAGAAAGAAGTTGTTTTTAAAACATAAGAGCTAGTATATTTTGGGAGTAGTATTGAGCACCGAATTTGGGGCGAGCATGAGTTCAGATAACTCACATCTCCATAAAACCATGTAGCCACCATGGGTAGAAAAGGGTCATACTTTTTAGATGAACCCTTTTTCACAGTAGACTAGTGGATCCACTTAGTAATTCAAGTCCTATACCTTTGGCGGGGTATAGGATGCGTTGGCAGCGTACGGAAGACCGTTGTATCATCACAATAGCTCTTATGTGATGGTTGTCGGTTAGAGAATCTTCCACAGAAACTATATTATTTTATTATATAAGTAAAGTTGGGTTTGTTATTGCATTTCTTTAACGAACTAAGTTGCTTTTACTATTTTACTAAGCTATTCATATATTGCATGCATTTCATTGCTTTATTTTGAGTGATCTATTCATGAGTTGAGAAGAGCCAATGTAAGTATTTCTTTCAGATTCCTTTCAAGCATGAGTTGTGTTTAACTTTCCAACTCGCATACTCGTACATTTAATGTACTGATGCCAGTTGGCCTGCATCGTCTTATGATGTAGATGTAGGTAACCAGGATCAGCATCCAACGCCTCGTTGATACAGCTTGAGCATTCAGAGTCTGCTGGTGAGCCTCCTTGTGTTCCGGAGGACTCTTTTATTCGCTTTCTGGTTTAGTTGATTAGTATGTTGTGGGGTTTGTCCCAACATCCATCACAGTTGTTTTAGAGGCTTCATAGACAATTAGTAGTTCATTTGTCTTTACATTATCGTTAAGATGTTGTTTAAAGATTGAGTTGCCATTTTGGCTAAACTATTATTTCTTAAGTCATGCATGAGTTATATTTTCTTATGTTTAAGTCTTCCGCTGAGTTAAGTAAGCCAGGCCAAGGGTTCGCTTGGGGCCAGCAATGATCTTCGAGTGCCAGTCCCGCCCAGGGTATAGGCTCGGGGCGTGACAGAGGGGGGGCCTCGAGGAACAGTCGTACGGGGTGGGGGAGCCTCGAGGCACGACGGTGCCTAGGGGGGTGGGGGTGGGTATGGGTGGGCTCAAGGCACGACGGTTCCTCGGGGAGGGGAGGCCTTGAGGCACGATAGTGACTCGGGGTGGGTGTGTGGTAAGCGCCTCGAGACACGACGGTGCTTCATGGCTGGGGTGGGGTGGTGGGCCTCGAGGCACTGTCGTGCCTCGGGGCGAAGGGGTAGGCGCCTCAAGGAATAGCAGTGTCTTAGGGTGGGGGGGCGCCTCGAGGAACGGCGGTGCCTCTGGGAGTTAGGGGGTGCATCGTGCCTCGAGGCGGGCGTTGGGGGATCCTCGAGGCACGACAGTGTCTCGTGTTGGGGATGCCTCGAGGCACGACGGTGATGGGTGCCTCGAGGTACAACGGTGCCTCGGGATAGGGGCAGGGGTGTCTTGAGGCACGATTCGTAGTGAGGGTCAGCGGCGAGGGGGGGCTCGAGGCATGGTCGTGCCTCGGGGGGTTGGGTGGGGGCGGGGTGGGGCCTCGATGGATGACGGTGCCTTGAGGCGGGGGTGGGGCTCGAGGCACGATGGTGCCTAGGGGGACTGGTGGACCTCGTGGCACGACGGTGCCTCAGGGCGGGGGCCAGGGTGCCTCGGGCCACGATGGTGCCTCGAGGTGAGGGTCGGAGGGACCCTGAGGTGCGATGGTGCCTCGGGGGCCTTGAGGCACGACACGACGGTGCCTTGTAGGTGGGGGGTGCCTCGGGGTGCGTGTGGGTACCTCGGGGTGGAGGCAGCAAGGCATGACGGTGCCTCGAAGCACAAGGCGAGGGTGGGGTGGGGGGCCTCAAGGCAGAACGGTGGCTTGAGGCGGGGGTAGGGTGGAGGGCCTCGAGGCACGACGGTTCCTCAAGGTGGGGGTGGGGTGGGGAGCCTCGAGGCACGACGGTGCCTCGGTAAGGGGGTGGGGGCCTCGAGGTACCGTGGGTCGAGGGTAGGGTGGTAGCCTAGAGGCACGATGGTGCTTCGGGGCGGGGGGTGAGGTGGGGTGGGGGGCCTTGACGGTGCCTCGGGGAAAGGGTGGGGTGGGGTGGGGGGTTGATCTGTAATGGAAGTTGTATAATATTGTTGATCTGCTTGGTATTAGATATTTTGACTTTATTAATATGATTGAACTGCTACACTCTTGATTTCCAAGTTTGTGTGTTGCCATTTGGGCTATGAATATCACCATGTTTGTCTGTCTCATACCTTCTCTTTGGGGCAAGAAGGATGCACTGACAACTTAATGTAGGATTTGCTTCGACCCTACATAGGTATAACTAGCAAATCTACTTTATATACATATAATATATAAATATAACCGAGTAACTAAAAAGAGCTATGAATTCAATGTCAAGTTTAGAATAAACTCATAAATTTTAAATTTCGACTCTGGTTGTACCCAAGCTGCCTTATGATAACTTGATCATTACTTGGATTTCAATAATTGGACAAGAAACTGTATATAGTTGTATTGGTCTTTCATAGTCATAGATGTTAAAATATAAAAATGTATCAGTTGAATTAGACACTTCAAATCAGTGAATGACCAAACAATATATAAAAACAAGCCCTGCATTGTGCAGGCTCGTGCGTTAAGTTTCTCGTAGAGTTGATGGACGCTGCTCGGATGGTTGGCAAGGCTGATGAAGTATCAAATCTCACAACCATTCGCGAGGGAAGAGCAACAATTTGTGAGGAAGACTCTTGATGATGATCTCAAATGCTTTTCGAGAATTGACTTTCTATTGCTCCTTTCAGGTAAGACTTGTAACAGTTTTATGAAGTGCAGCTCTCCTCTTCGATTCACTGTCTCATGAATTTTTTAGTGAATTCATTAAGACTCAACAAATAAAATAAAGTTGATAGTGCAGTATGTTAGGAATAACCCTACTAAGTAACTTAATTCATTTGATAGATTAGAGAAAAGAGTCTTGTTTGTCTGAGGTTGTTGTGAAGGATTCAGAAGTCCAAGAATTCGACGAATCCGTACCTTGATATTAGACTCCATCCTTGGGCAAGGGGCACACACGTATCCATGAGGAATCTATTATAACACAGAATGTCTTATGCATCGAGCTTTTTTTTTTAAGAATCGACATTTTAATGTGTATTTCAACTGCTACTTATTGATCCTGAAGTCTTTAACTATAAATAAATAAACATTTATACGTAGTTACTTTGTAAATGACATGATTATATTTGTAAACTAATACTATTGTCACTACATTGGATTTGAGCTCTCTCCAAATGTGATACTCCTAAAAGTTTTTATGTTATAGATTTTCTTTGTTTGGAGATTTGGTCTAAGTTCTAACTGTAACTTTCATTGTTTAGGTTCTAAAATATCTAAATTGATAAATCTACTCCCAAGTTCTTCTTTGATTGGGATTCGACATAAAAATTGTTCAATGTAAATAAGTCTTTATGTAATCTTAATCTCTAATATGTTGGACTGACTGATAAACTAGAACTTGAATGACTCAAACAAGATATAAAACTCTTTGTTGAGGAGTAAATTAAATATATATACAAATAAGTTCTATATTATTTGGCATATAGATCTCATTTGAAATTTGAAAATGTTGAAGTTCCCTTTTCAAATCTTTAGCTACAATTTCTCAAATCCCTTTTCAAATCAAGCAGTGACAGTTGCATAATAAGATTGTTTTAATTGTCAAGCAGCAGTCTCTACTTTTGTCATAGCTCTGTAGCATATGACACTTGAATTTTTTTATGTAATCTCTTAGCCTAATAGACTTATTGCTTTAGGTGCTCGCCGTCGAAGAGAAACATTTTGTGTCGGCACTTTCAGGTTTATGGAATATACCAACTGCTTTCATTCTTGAGTATGTTCCTCTATTATAATTTAACTATAACATTTTGAGCACTTATAATTGAATTAAGTATTAAACAATTTAACTGCTTCAACAATAGTCATCCTTAAGATGATAATATTATGAGGCTGGGCTTCCTGTTCAACAAAACATCATTTCAGTAAATCTGCCAATTTTATAGAAGGTACATAAAGTACTCCTCGGTCTCAATTTATGTGATGTAGTTTGACTAGGTACGAAGTTTGTACACCGGCATTCATCTTCTCTGATGTATAATAATCTTGACTTTGCTTCATAGGTTTGGGATTTGCGCCAGATGAAAGAACCCTTGAAAGTGTGTGATGATCTCCCAAATAAACTATGCTCAAACTAACTGTGAAACCCTATGGTTCTTTCGCATAATATGTGTATCATTGAATGAGTGTATGAGGCTTATATGACTTGGTGTATCATTTCAGGAGAATAAGGTTGCAAAGAGGATGTAAAAAAAATAATCAAAGAATTAGACTAATGTTGTTGGTCAAGGATGCCCTTAAACAAGTTCGAGTTAAAGAATGTCTATTCTAACACCCCACCCGTTCAGAACGCTTAAGTTAACCAGTACTTTTAGGGATAAGACAAAGAGTGTCTTATATGCTAATAAGGATGTTTTATAAGGTTATATAGTCTCCCAATGATCGTAAGTTAAGTTTTGAAGTCAAGCAACTTGAGAAATAAAAAGTTGGCAAAAGTTAGAGCAAGTTTCTTTGATAAATTTTCTGAAAATTGGGTTAAATGTCTCGGAGCTTTTCTCCCAATCTAGAAAGCTTTAGAAGAACCCCAATATATGAAATCGAAGGTCTACGAGTCTACTTTCCAACACACTAAATCATTTGTCCATACGACGTCAGAATTGAGATATATTCAGATTTTAGTGAGACTGCACAAGCAGGTACGTGAAGGTGGGCCCCTAGCCCATATGTCGGTTTAGCTTTATAAGATCAGATTTCCCTTCGTTTTATCTCATTATTTTCGACCAAAATAAGAATAAAACAGTCCTAAATCCTCTCTAAAGGTTCCCCTATCATCCAAACAAATATTTACAAGATTTCAACGTGGTTTCACCCTCGAAACGTTCATAGAGATTGTGTTATTTCTTTCCTTCTCGTTGGTTGTGATTTGAAGGGTTCTTCACGGTGAATGAGTCTCATTTTTATGTGGTGTTACTGCTGTTTGGAGGTAATAATTCTCACCCTTCATTTTATTGAGTGAGTCCAAGTTATAGCTATGCTACATAAGCAAGAACATGAATAGACGGCTGGAAAAAATCGTATTTGGATAGTTACGTTATGTTGGGCTGTTTTGAAGTATTTTTCTGATATTGTTGTTGCTGGAATATTTTTGGAAATTCTTTGTATGTGTGTGGTTCTTTTTTATATGAGTCTGGAAGAGAAGAAGAAGAAGTATAGATGGATATTTAATTGTAACATAAATTAGTATAACGTTGGTTCTATTATTGCATTGCAATTTTCAAATTGTTTCTTCTTGGTTCAATGTCTTGCGTTTAAGGAGACTGTTTGTTATTGACAAGACATGTTAATGTACTGCAAGCTCCATCAAGTTTAAGTTTAGGTTTTGTCCTTTTAAGCTCTTATTGCATATGAAGAGAAAGACATTACTCCAAATGTAATTATAGGACGAACGTATAGGATGATGATTGGAAGCGGCGAGTTCAAGTTATTATGGTTATATTGAACAATTATACGACTGTATTATACATATTTTTTTATGGCTTTAATGGTTTGAAGACTCGTGGTTAGGATTTGGTTATGGTTATTTTGGGTTGGAAGAGAGGGTTGTGGCGATACTCCGAGTTTTAATTGTTGTGCAGGCATACTCTATTTGGTTGTTGTTGACTATTGTGTAGGCCTTTACTTGTTAATAGTTGTTGTAAAGATGTATGTTATGTCATTAATTTGAGGTTGTAATTTGGAGAAGAGAAGGTAATGAAGCATACATTTTAAAATGGTCTGGCGAGCTAATTACTCTGCTAGTGAGCTCTAAATTGCTACTTTAACCCTGACGTGTTAATATTCTACCTGTAATGGTTGTGTGACATGATTTTATGTAGACTACCTACTGTAAGGAAGGGGGTACAATCCATATTGATACAACAAGACCCAAAATTGAGGTATGTTAAGGATATTCTCTTCTTACGGCATGTCTCCTTAAAGCTTAGGAGTAATGTAATTGAGTTGTTATCGTTGTTATACTTGTAGCCATTATTGTTGATTGTTGGCTGCTCGAGTGGATATAATCCTCTCTTATCGGGTTTCTTATTCAGTAGTAGCGTCCCTATGTTGGACACGACTTAGAGGCTATTTGTATAGGTTGGTTATAACTAAATTGCTCGCTTTTAGCTGTTGGATTGTTATTGTTGCCCTTTGGGATATTGTGGTTAGCTGCAAGAATGTGATCTATGCCTAGAAGGGCTATGTTCTGTCGACAAGGCTATATTGATGCCTAGAAGGGCTATGAGTTGCCTACAGGGCTATATTGACGCCTAGAAGGGCTATGAGTTGCCTACAGGGCAATATTGATGCCTAGAAGGGCTATGAGTTGCCTACGGGGCCATGTTGTTGCCTAAGAGGGATATGAGTTGCCTATATGCTATATTGATGCCTAAGAGAGCTATGTGATGCCTACGGGGCTATATTATTGCCTAAGAGGGCTATGTGACTGCCTACGGGGCTAGGGGACTACGGATAGGGGTATATAGACTAATTGGCACCTTCTTGGCTTATGAGGGCCTGGGTAGGTGGTCTTGTGTGTTGTTTGTACCTGCCAAGCTTATGGGGGCTTGGTTAGGTTGTTGTTATATTATTTTTGACAAGTTTAGATTTAGGAGCAGGTCAGTATGCTTATCTTATTCTTGATTTATTTACCAGATTACTTCAGTATATTAAGATACATGCTCATAGTCTTTTGCCTTTCATACTCTGTACATTATTTTGTACTGACGCCCCATTGCCTGGGGGAGCTGCATTCATGCATGCAGGTCCCAACAGATGACCCATTAGACCTCCTCAGCAACAAGATTGACTTTTATCCGGTTAGCTAGCCCCTTTCCTCCGAAGCTGCCAGAGTTGGGAGGTTTGTTAGCTTTTGTTGTATATATTTTCATGGGTAGGCTGGGGCCCTGTCCCGCCAATCTTTACTACTCTTAGAGGCTTCCAGACTAGTGTGTGGGGTGTACAACTAGGTTATGGCCATGCTGGCCCAGTTTTGTTGGGTTGCTGAAGCTTGTGAGTTGTTTGATGTATTGTCTTGATATATACCTGCTTCCAGTTTTTGTATAGATATCATGGTGGTCTCGACGACCCAGTTAGGACTTTTGTGCTAGTTGGCTATTTATTTATATGAACTCTTGGGAGTAACTGTTTCTTTTATGGATCTATTTACAGGGGCCTTGCCGGTCGAGGGCTTAATTTTAAGCCGAGATATACTTGTTTGTTTTCTTGACTGCGTGTTGGTGCCATGCGCTAGTAGCAAATGGTTCAGCAGGGTCGGCTCGAGCCTGAGTTTTGGCATTAGGAGCCAGTTGCGCCCCTTGAGTTTGGGGCATGACACTAACATTGCATTTAGTCCTGAGTAGTAGTAGTTGTTGTTGTTGACGTTGTCTTTACGCCTCCTGATTAGTCTCATGCATACATGGTTTTGGTGAACAGAGTAGTGAAGGCCGAGCTTGCCCTCTCACTCTATTGTCTCATTTGAGTTTACCTCAAATCTCAACGGAGTTATTCACCATGGAGAAGCTCTTGCAAGATACAGTACACTCATGACACTTACTGTGAAGAGAGTTTGTGCCACTCATCCTTGTAGCATCGCCGAAAGGGTACACTCATGACATTTATCGCAAGCAGGCGCGAGTCCTTATCGAATATTATTTCTATAATATGATACGGTTAATTTTCTTCAAATGGATGTAAAACAGTACTCCTTAAAATATGAATGTAAAACATTACTCCTTGTGTAATTTTGTAATCAGAAAGTTTGTTTCAATAATCCTTTCTGGTATGTTTGTGTCAAATAATTAAGCTTTGACATTAAACAAGTGTAGAAATAGATTAAAATTAAGAATCTAAAAAAGGAATAACAATTGATTGCATTAAACTCATAATATTGTGGCGGTTTAAAAGAACTAATCTCCATACTAGCCACACGACTTGTTACAATAAGAGCAATAAGCACGCTTGCCAGAAGAACAAAATAGAGCAGTGACTAATTACAAGCAGAGGATTCAAGATTGGGACGACAAAAGAAAGACAACCAAGAGCTCTGAAACACATGTATGATTCTCAAACGCTCCGGAATTAGTACAACTCTCAACGGAGGAATGTCCGATTAAGAGAGGAAAGACGAAGAGATTTGAACACCTGTATGATTCTCAAACGCTCCGGAGTACCTTCAGCGGATACATGCTACGGTTGACAAACTCACTAGTTTGTTTGTTTGTTATTAATTCTTATCAAGTTGTTAGAGTAGATTTAGATTAAGTTGTTAAAGTAGTTCCTTAGTTTTAGTCAACTTAGTTACATATTAAGTTGTTAGAACAGTTCCTTAGAATTAGTCAAGTTAGTTACATCTTACCTGTATTTAAGTTGATGTTACATTTGAATAAGATTCATTCAAGTTTGCTTTGATTCTCAATCTCTTTATGGTATTAGAGCCTCTCTAAAACTCTCACGAGTTCGATCCAAAATTATTTTTTCTTCCTCTCTTTGCGTCCTAACATGGTTGTTCCTGCTACCACCAGTGATAGTGCTGCTACAGTTCCGACTACCACTCATGTGGTACAGTTCAAACCAGCTGCCCAATTACCTATCAAACTGCAAGGTAACCTTAACTTTGCCACCTAGAAGGCGCAACTAGTGATGCTACTCAATGGACACAAGCTCCTTGGGCATCTCACTGGTGCCAAATCTGCTCCGCTGACCACTATCACACAAACTGATAGTACCATCTCCAATCCTGAATATGAGCTGTGGTTTTGCCAAGACCAACTAATTCAATAGGCCATGATGGCATTTGTTGACCCCACCATTGCTCCCACCGTTGCAATTGCCTCTTCGGCAAAAATATTTTGGGATCTCCTTCATACAACTTATGCCAATAGGAGTCACACTCGCATCTTCAGCTTACGAGATAAGTTGCAAAATATGAAAAAGGCCTCCAAGACAGTTGCTACTTACCTACAGGAGATCAGATCAATTGCTGATGCTCTCAAAGTAGCGGGCTCTCCGGTGGCTGATGATGAACTAGCCGTCAAGATCTTGAGTGGCCTAGGTCATGAGTACCGTGAAATCACTGCCGCTATAAGAGCGTGCGACACAACCCTAAGCTTTGAGGAGCTATTCCAGAAACTCACGGACTATGAACTATTTCTCAGACATCAAGATATTGACAGGTCATCCTCCATCATCACGGCTGCAGTTGCACAAAGGACCAACTTCCAGCCCCAATATCAGAAAAATAATCGTCGCTTCCCAAATCAATCTTCAAGACCACAAGCTCCACTACAGGCGGTCCCTGGAAATCAAAATAATGGGAGACTACCCAGGCAAGCGGTAAAATGCCAACTTTACCAAAAAATCGGTCACAAAACTGATGCGTGTCACTCAAAATCGCACAACCACTTTGAAGCTAAGGTCAACTTTGTGTCAAATCATCACTCAGATGCAAATCCTTGGATCATTAACTCTGGAGCAACTCATCATGTCACAACCGAGTCAGATAATCTTGAAGAATACACTGGCAATGAGGAAGTGTCCATGGGTGACGGTAAAACTATTCCCATTACTCACACTGGTTTAACTCAAATTAAGGCTTCTAACTACAATTTCATGCTCTCTAACACTCTTTGTGCTCCATCTATAAAATGGAACCTTATTTCTGTTGCTAAGTTTTGCACTGACAATCTGACCTCAGTCGAATTTTTTCCACATTATTTTCTTGTGAGGATCTCAAAACTCGGAGACTGCTGGTACAAGGCCAGAATAAACACGAACTCTATGAGTCATCACATAGGGATCATGTGTCACCTTTCGCTAACTTCACCTCCACCAAAGTTTCCCGTCAACTGTGGCATCGTCGCTTGGGTCACCCTCATCTGAAAATCCTAGACTTAGTACTGAATAAATTTTCACTTCCCTTTTCCACCAAAGAAAAGTTTCATTTTTGTAATTCGTGCTCATCAAATAAAGCTCATTGTTTGCCATTTCAACGACTCACTTTAAACAGTAATGCACCATTTCAAACTTTGTTTAGTGATTTATGGGGTCCATCACCCATTTTATCCATTGATAAAAAGTTGTATTACTGCATTTTTTGTTGATCATTACACCAAATACACTTGGTTGTATACAATCAAAAACAAAAGTAAAGTCGCTTCAATTTTTGCAAACTTTCATCCTTTAGTGGAAAAAAATTTCAAACACAAAATTGTCTCACTTTATACTGATGGAGGGGGTGAATACACAAGTCTTAAACAATACCTACAATGCCATGGCATTCAATATTTGATCTCCCCGCCCTACACACCCCCAACGAGTTGCAATCGTTGAACGACGACATCGTCACATTGTCGAAACAGCTCGAACTCTTCTCAATGGAGCTTCACTACCATCTGAACTATGGTCCTTTGCCTGTCAACATGTTTTCTATCTCATAAATAGACTACCTACACCTTGCCTGAATAATGATTCTCCTTATAAAAAATTGTTTGGCGAACAGCCAAAATACTCTTCGCTGAAAATTTTTGGTTGTCTCTGTTATCCATGGCTTAAGCCATATACAAAAAATAAATTTCAGCCTAGATTTACACCGTGTGTCTACTTAGGAGTTTCTCTTGTTCATCATGCCCACCTCTGCTTTAATCCTGTGCACTCAAAAATTTTCGTCAGTCGTGATGTTCAATTTTGTGAAGATATTTTTCCTTTCACTCAAATGTTCTCACACTTGAAAAATAAGTCTTCCACGTTACAATGGGAAATCATAGAATCCCAAGTCGGTAAGGATCCTCATCCGGAAGTCCAATTAAATTTGGACTCCAATCTTGTTCCAACTCTTCCGCCTCCTATTCCTATAAACCTAACAGTTCCCTCTCATTCAAACACTCCAGAGTCCATAACTGAAAGGCAACTACCAGCAGTCTCCACTTCATCAGGTACAAGGCGCGATTAGTCGCAAAAGGTTTCACACAATGTCCAGGACTGGACTTTTATGAAACTTTCAGTCCGATTGTCAAACCAACCACCATCAGAATTGTACTTTCTATTGCAATTCAAAATAACTGGAAAGTGCAGCAGCTTGACGTGAATAATGCATTTTTGCAAGGTAACTTACAGGAGCAAGTATTCATAGCGCAGCCGAAAGGCTATGTCAACCCTGATTTTTCCAATCATGTATGCCGTTTCCAAAAGGCCATTTATGGCCTAAACAAGCTCCTCGTGCATAGTATGAAGCTCTCAAATCTCACTTGACTAAAATTGGGTTTGTTAAGTCTAAATCATATGCTTTTCTGTTTATTTGTACCTCTGAAGCTGTCACGATGTATATTCTAGTGTATGTTGATGATATCCTCATTACTGGGAATTACCCAAACTTGGTCACACATGTAATCAACTCTCTGACTTACAAGTTCTCCCTAAAAAACCTTGGTGAACTCAACTATTTTTTGGGGATCGAAGTCAAACATGTTCCAAATGGGATTGTCTTATCACAATCCAGAAACATACTTGAGACTCTCTCAGATGTGATTATGGCCGACTGTAAAGGAGTTACGACACACATGTGCTCAAGTTTACCACCAAAAGCAGCCGATGGTTCACCTCCTGCCGATGCAACCTTGTATCGACGCACCATTGGTAAATTGCAATACTTATCATTCACGCGTCCTGATATTGCCTTTGCAGTTAACAAACTATCACAGTTTATGCAATCCCCAAGTCTGGAGCATTGGAAAGCTGTAAAAAGGGTTCTTCGATACCTCAAGGCATCATCAACGTCGTGCCTGCAAATATCTAGCCACTCTGATAGTAATCTGTATATGTACGCTGATGTTGATTGGGCAGGTGATCCTTGTGACAGAATTTCCACATCTGGTTACATACTCTTCTTGGGACCAAATCCGATATGTTGGTCCTCTAAAAAGCAACAATCAGTTGCTCGGTCCTCTACTGAAGCAGAATACAAATTGGTAGCCAATGCACTTTCTGAACTTACTTGGGTACACAATCTGTTGACTGAATTACGATATCAAGTCTCGCAAACGCCAAGCTTTTTTTGTGATAATATTGGTGTTTCATATCTCAGCAAGAACCCAGTCTTCCACACTAAGATGAAGCACATTGCAGTAGACTTTCACTACCTCTGCAACAGTGTGAACTCAGGTAGAGTGGTAGTCAAATATCTTCCTGCCGGGGATCAAATTGCAGACACTCTCACAAAGCCACTGCCCAAGCATGCCTTCCTTTGGTGTTTCTCCAAGTTAGGCGTTGTTGCACCACACCTAACTTGAGGGGGTGTGTTGACAAACTCACTAGTTTGTTATTAATTCTTATCAAGTTGTTAGAGTAGATTTAGATTAAGTTGTTAAAGTAGTTCCTTAGTTTTAGTCAACTTAGTTACATATTAAGTTGTTAGAACAGTTCCTTAGAATTAGTCAAGTTAGTTACATCTTACCTATATTTAAGTTGATGTTACATTTGAATAAGATTCATCCAAGTTTGCTTTGATTCTTAATCTCTTTAGTTACCACTCTTATCCGGGAAATAGTAAGCGGATGGGAGTTCAACAAAATTCCAATCGATGAACCTCTAGACACCCTTGTAACCATTGTAATTTCCCCTCAACACTTGCATTTACTTGTAGACCTACACAATCAGATCATTTTATATTTTTTCTATTTTTGACATTATCTTATTAATTTAACGTGCAGGCTTGGAAACATTTCAAGGAGAAAAGGGCATATGTGAATGAAGTACTAAGGGTGGTTTAAATTTCGCTGCTATGTACTCAAGAGTCCGTCCGGATATGTCAACAATTATTAAACTACTTACACAACAAAACTTATATAGAAGGCTCTATTCATCAGCATCATCCCTCTCTGCATCATCAGTTGATTATTGCAGATATTATGACACACACCAAGATAATGGCTCTCTGCATCCATTGATTCTTATTATCACACGGAAAGTGTTTTAGGATGACAATGGTGCTCTCTTTATGGTCTCTGCAAAGACAGACCTAGCCATTCTATTTCATGAGGAAAATCAAGAATTCTTCAGAGCTCCGCCATTAAATGTACAAGGTTCAAGCAAGGGATGCACATAGAAAATACTAAAAAAGAATATTCATTCCCACAAGATTGAGTGGAGTTCACATACATTCAATCTGGCAGGCAGGTCATTCTCTAGTGCTGAACTTACAATTCAAGTTTAGAAACTTGAAATTTACAAGAGTCATCTATTTTCTTGATATGATACTATAGACATCACAAACTAAAAATAAAGGCTACAAAGTTACGTGTACATAAAAGGCTTGGGCAGAAGGGGCGTAATGGCATAATCAGTGTCTAAGGTTCCAGCTTCAGTGAAACCACTCTACACTGCCTGTTACGCTTGGTTGTCTTCATAAACACTATGTAGATACAAGACGGGGCCCACCATGGTCGCCGGACTCTTTGCTCTCCCTTCAAGCAAGCCACTGAAGACATATAAATTAAGTCAATAGTAAATATAGGACATTAGCAAATAGTAAAAGAATACCACTAACTTCATTCCTAAATAGCAAAAGAAGATTTACTGAAGTATTTCAATAGCTTTCCATTATAATGGCTGCTCGGTGCACTAAGCTCCTGCTATGCTTGGGGTCCGGGGAAGGGCCAGACCACAACGTTCTATTGTACACAGCCTTATCCAACATTTCTGCATGGTTGTTTCCACATCTCGAACCGGTGACCTCGGACCTCCTGATCACATGGTAACAACTTTACCAATTATCTAAAAAAGAAAAGTAGTATCTCACCAGCAACAATTTACAAATCTGTTAAGATTTACTAAGGTAGATAGTTTTAGAGAATGTCAACAGTGCTTGATGTTACGATCAAGACCAGATCACAAAATCTGTCTGCAAAATCCGAGAAATTCAAAACAGAAAAACAGTATAACTAACTAGGTAGAGGCAGTGCGATGGAACCATCACACCTATTGGAAAGTGAATTAGTCCCAACTTCAAGTTTTGCAAAAGGGTTTTTTCACATGACAAAGAAAACACGAGTGAGTCACCAATCAAAGCTGATTAAAAACAACATAACAAAACGTGATCATATTGCTGGAAAGATGGACAAAGAAAGTTGTCAAACTAAGAGATATGGTTTCATCTGTGAGGCAAGAGAGAGATTATAGGAACATTTTATCCGCCTCAGCTCCTTGCACAACGTAATAAAGTCACCCCATTTCATGTGGCACCTTCTTATAAACCGGAGAATCTGCTCAGTAGTGAGCATGGGCATCCCCTCTAAATAACATAATTTTCTTTGAAAGTTTGACGATAGCTACCCAGCTTTATTTCTTCTAACCTTACCTACATCCTGACAAAACAAGAGCAGTAACAAAATTTCAGTCATTGTTGCATTCCCTCGTGGACGTATTTTATTCCTCAACCTCGTGTTTTTTCGTCTCCCTCAATTAAGTAACACCTTAATCAAATAGATAGAGGTCAGAGCACACCGGATTATAAGAATTTAGGCTATTACAAATTACAACTATCCCACTTAAGAATATCATGCTCCATTTTGCACCCAAGGGTGTGGCCTAGAGGACAATGAAATGGGTGATAACCATGAGGTCTCGGGTTCAAAAGACAAAACCACTAGGTGATTTCTTATCTATACACACTATAGATAAATTGTTATCCTACGCAGTAGTAGGACCGAAAGGCATATATGTCCAGATGTAAATTTACAAATTTAAGAACGGATGATATGATTCTTACACACGCGCGCCCACACAAACATTGAAATTTTACTGTTAATTTTATGTTCGCGCAAAGCGCGGTTAAGTTGACTAGTTATAAATAAAATTTAAATTGCGAGGATTGCTATTAGAATTCTTATGAAAAATGTATTTCATCTAAAATCAACTCATATAGTTAGTAATTTACGTGCATTGAGAAGGTATGAAATTCTATTAATCTTAAAAGTTTTTAAATTTGTATTTAATTAAATTATCCGGAAAAAAATACTTATATTTGATCATTCTTTCTTATAATGATAGTCATAAAACAAGAAAAATATGTTAATTTTCAATTTTGTCATTATATTATTTAACTTAAATAATATACATGCATAATCCATTCAGAAAATTATATTACGCTTCTAATTATCGACCACAGTTGTTTGAAAAGTGTTTGATATATAACTTTCATAACATTTCTTCATTAGATGTTTATTTTTGTTCTTTTGTTTGTTTATTTGTCAAAAAAAAAACTTCTTATTTAGGTACACACATATTTAAGGATTAATGTATTTTTTAAAAAGAAAGAAGAACACAATTTAAGATCAATTTCTTAGCATAAAATTGCAGTTGAAGGTGAGACAAAAAAAAATCAATTTCTAAGCATGTTTTTGTGGAAAAAAAAAATACGCCAATAAGATAATAACTCGCACAATTTTAAAATTCTTGATGTTTTTATGTTTACTTTGTTGACATCTACCCATCCTTTTAAGTACTATTAATTATTTTTTCTATTGCATATTTTGAACTTTTAAAATATATGAAAAAATAAACTCTCTACAATTCCTTTTTTTTTCTCTTATATAATTTTTTATTTTTAAACTTATCATTAAAAAAATATATAATTTGAATTAAAAGTTAATTGCATTCTTTGAATTAAAAGTTAATTGCATTCTTTGAGAGTAAAATAGACAAACCTTAAAAGATTTAAACATTTTGAAAAAGAAAACATTTCTTCCTTTTAAACTCGAACTTTCAGTCCAAAACCATATATTTTTTGTTTTCATCGGAAATGACCGTTACAGACCCAACTCTAACTCTCTTCTCTTCTTCAAAATACCATTCTCACCCACACTTTTCTCATTGCTTTACTCTCTCTTTCTGGCAATGAGGATGGGTCTGGAACCTTCAATTCCCAATTCCCACAGAAATCAAGTTTTTTTTGTGTGTATGCAGCAAGACAGTGGCGAAGATGACGGTGGCAAATGGGGAGAGGCATTGTTATGCTTCTTGAATCCCGTCCTGATGTATTCGAGTAATGTTTCCAATTTTCCTCTCACTTAGGGTTTGGGGCTTATTGATTGATTGAATAATTTATATGTAACCTTGAAATCAACTTGTAGGAATGGGAAATTTGGTATATCAGTCATGGTCCTGTTAGTTGTTACTGCTTAGAATTCCTTCTCGCTTGATTGAAACATACAATATTTCTTTGCTTCAAACCCTTCTTCTTGTATATTGATGAATTTGTGTTAGCTTTTGACGGTAGCACTTTTCTCTTTTGGTACCTTTGCTGCAACTTTTGACAATTCCTAATTAAAAGGTGGGGCACGATTCCTAATTTGTATCTATGCAACACCAACACTTCAATAACAACTTAGTTTATTGTCAATTGAAATCTTAATTTTTTATGCTCTTCACCTAGAGAGAGATATTTGAATGACATGATCAGTTATCCAAATATAGAATCTATACATATCATTCCCATGTTCAATGTGTCTTTATGTAGTTCCATGTTGATTTGACAGTAAAATCTTTATGTCTCAAGCATTCACCAAAGTCTGTCCATTATACTATTACCTGCTCGAGTCAAGATTTGGTCTGCAATATATTTTGCTATATCTACAAGATCATTTTGTAACTAGCTTAGTAATACAAGACTCATGAATCGATTCATCAATATTACATTACATATTAAGGAAATATCTAGAATTTAAGACATAGGCACAAAGTTGGGAAAGGGAAGGAAAAAACATGTAGCTCAAGGGGACAGGGGCTTGCTGGACAAATACCAATGTGAGACCCCAGCCTGGTGAAGTCCCTCGCTTTGAGCCTGACTCTGCCAAGCACTACATGGCGGTGGTTTTTATATTTATGCCTTGTATGTATTTGGATCATTGAATCAACGATGTTGTACCAGGAGAAAACCAAAATGGACAGGAATTCAGCAGCATCTGATGTTAGATACATTAGATGGTATATCTATCTTTATTTATTTCCTTGTTAATTAGAGCTTCTAAATGGGCATTTACTCAAATATCTAACAGGGAGTTGAGCTCCTCTATACCACTTGTGGGACTCATATGTATGATTGAATCATTCTGTTACTTCTTAATAGTTCTTATGAGTGCGTTCTTCTTTTTTTGTACATGCAACCCGTCATTCTTCATTTGATTGTCCTGCTATCCCCTTTTCTCATTTATATGTTAGATTTCTAGCTAAGAGGCAAAAACGTGAAGGATAAGCTCTATTTCACTTGGCATCGACCACACTACTCTCATTCCGTATTTCTAATTTCATCTTCATATGTGCTCCTTGTGTTTTTATTATTATCATTATTTGGTTCTTTGATTGTTTTTATTAGATTAATTGGGACTTTAAAAGTAACTGGAAGAGTTGGTGGTTCTATTGCTATTGCTCTTTCTAACCTTAGTTTTTGGGAAACTCAGAATTTCATTATTGGGATTTTGTTTGTTCTCTGTGAAATTTGGATAAAGATAGAGCTTTTTTCTTGATTTGAAGATTTTTTTGGTCCACATTTCTATCTTTCTATGTCCTGCAATTTGGGTACTTTCTGTTTGGTCATTTCCGAGTAGTTTGATTGTATGTCAAAGTTATTGTTTGTACTTTTGTGCAGCTTACTATACTGACACAAATCAAGGCTGCTGAATTCCTGTCCAGCTTGGTCATTCGGTTTTTTTTTTTTTTTTAAAACGGATTTTACTTGGTCCTTTCCTCATTCACCTCTGCTCGGTTAGTCGGAGTTTTCGGAATCCCATTTCAGTGGTGGAAACTCCTCCTCGCTACTCTGCTCGTCCAGTTTCAGCTCGCTGCCCTCGAAAAGGTAAAATTCCCTACTTATCTCAACATTTCAGAGATAATGTTCTTTTCATTAATGTATTTAAGTTGTTCTCTGCTCTGTTTGTTTACTGCTTGGGTCCATTGAGAATTTCAGTGTGTATTTTAGTTAAGCAGGTCTCTTAAAGTGTGTTGACAGTACGAGTTGTATAGTAAGGGCCTTAAGGTTCACTGTATTCTAGCATCTTATTATTACATGATGGTTGTGTTAATTAGATTTTAGTTTCATTTGTTCGATTCAATATCAATTTCATAGCATTCTTTTACCTGATTGATGTCTCATGGATCTTCTCAAAAGTTGAAATATTGTATCTTTGTCCAGCGAGCACCATTGTTTTGACAACTCTTTCCTTTCTAGTTTCTGTTTCAGCTAAGATTTCTTCATGCCTGTTTTGTTTCATCTTGTAGTATTTTGACTCCAGCATAATTTGGTCTCTTTAGTGACAGTATTAATGTGAAAACGGCATCGAACTTATGGATTTATCTCGTATATAGTTATTCATTCCGATTAAGTTATCCAACATACTTGTCACTTAATTTCTTTGTTCATCATGATTGATTGAGTTTGCGATGTTGCTGCCTTAGAATTGGATTTTGATTTATGTGGTTCAACTACTGTCTATTCCTTCCCCCTTTTCCTTTATTTGAAGTTGTGAAAGTGTCGAAATATCTTCCTCGTTCATGTCTAAAATTTCTGCAGTCTTTGCGTACTTTGTTAATTTTGTTCACTGATTTGTTCATGTTTAGGATTAGTACATAGGTTTGCTACTTTTTTTTTAATGGATAAAGCATTGTTTAGTCATTAATATTAAACTAGCTTTGCCTCACTCTTTACTTCTTAAACTCAGTTTTTCTTATTCTCACTATATTATATTTTGGATTTAATGATATCGACTCCAACCTTGATAAATGCCTTAATTCATGTGCTTTATTTTATCCCTCCAATTATTGGCATTTCTAATTCGAAAGAATGTTGCCTTCTTTACTGCTTGCTTTCTGTCTAAGCTTACCCGATTTGCATGTCTCTAAGGTGGTAGTAACAGCTCCATGCTTCGTTCTTATTTATTTATTCACTTCTTATTAGAGTTTTCATTTGGTTTAATTTTAAAAGGTTTTCCAATTTGTTTATTGCTTTAAATTTAAAGTTAGCGTATTATGAGCATTGTCTAATTTGTCTTTCCCTGTTTTAGTGAAAAAAATTAAGCTTCTAGCATATCCTTTAGTTTTGGATTACTTGTTAGCATAGTCTCATTTCTTTCACTTAATATATTTTACCATACCATTTTTCTTATTTCTGTCAGATTACATATAAACTCTTTTCCCTCATTTTCTTTGCATGTAAATCTGCCCGAGGCACGGGGGGGAGGGGAGCGGCCTCGAGGCATTACGATGCCTCAGAACTCGAAAGGAGGGCCTCGAGGCACGACGGTGCCTCGGGGAGGGGGCAGGGAACCTCGAGGCACGACAGTGCTTTAGGGCGAGGGACCTCGACGCACGACAGTGCTTTAGGGCGGGGGACCTTGAGGCACGACAGTGCTTTAGGGCGGGGGCCTCGAGGCATTACGATGCCTCAGAACTCGAAAGGGGGGGCCTCGAGGCGGGGGGGAGCGTCCTCGAGGCATTACGATGCCTCACAACTTGAAAGGAGGGGTCTCGAGGCACGACGGTGCCTCGGGGAGGGGGAGGGGAGCCTAGAGGCACGACAGTGCTTTAGGGCGGGGGCGGGAGACCTCGAGGCACGATAGTGCTTTAGGGGGGAGAGCAGCCTCGAGGCACAACGGTGCCTCAGAACTCGGAAGGGGGGGGCCTCGAGGCACGACAGTGCTTTAGGGCGGGGCCCTCAAGCCATTACGATGCCTCTGAACTCGAAAGGGGGGGGCCTCGAGGCGGGGGGAGCGGACTCGAGGCATTACGATGCCTCAGAACTCGAAAGGGGGTGCCTCGGGGAGGGGAAGGGGAGCCTCGAGGCACGACAGTGCTTTAGGGCGGGGGCGGGGGCGGAGGACCTCAAGGCACGACACTGCTGTAGGGGGAGGGAGAAGCCTCGAGGCACGACGGTGGCTCAGAACTCGGAAGATGGGGGGCCTCGAGGCACGACGGTGCCTCCGGGAGGGGGCGGAGAGCCTCGAGGCAAGACAGTGCTTTAGGTCGGGGGCGAGGGACCTCGAGGCACGACAGTGCTTTAGGGCGGGGAGAGGGATCTCGAGCCACAACAGTGATTTAGGGCGGGGAGGGGGACCTCGGGGCACGGCGGTACCTC
>JAJOOS010007531.1:0-20763 GCA_029582725.1 Solanum chiquidenum
ATCTTTTCATTTTATTTATGATTTAGCTTCCGCATCAGTTTATTATCTTTAGTATGCTCATGATCATGCCAGCAGGGTTAGCTTGGGATCACTTGTGGTCCTAGGTCCCGTGTCCGCGTCTCGGGGTAGTCTCCGGGCGTGACATCAGAGGTAATTGAGGGCAGCTGGAGTTGGAAAGTTGAAGAAGTGGTATTTTGGAATTGGGAAAATTACGCATATAAGCAAACATATAATAGGTAATTACTTAATATAGCTATAGTTTGCTTTAATTATAATTTGCGACCTACTTTTAACTATAATTACGCAACTCAATTTTTTAGTTTTGTATAATTCGCACGTTTGTATAATTCAGAATTTGTATAACTTTTGTATAATTCGTAATTTGTATAACTGTTTACACTTCTGGTGTTTGTAATTGTATAAATTCGTTATTTTGAGTTTATACAAAAATAACTGAATTATATAAATGTACCCGGGAATTATACAAACCCGCGAATTTATACAAATTCGCGAATTATACAAACGAGATAGCTTAAATTTTAGCTACAACTCATAAATATGCAAACTATAGCTATGTAGTATAATTAAATTTAATATAGTGGCTATTTGCGAAAGTTCCTCTTTGGAATATCTGAGAAATTGTTTGTTGGGCTGAGAGAATGAGAGGTGTGTTGGGCTGGGGCGGCTGGATTAACATGGCTGGGAATTGAGTAAATGACATGTATATACAACTATTATGGAAAATTAGCAACAAATAGCCCATAATTAAATAGCATTTAATAGACCAAAAATAAGGAGCACAAAATAGCCCATATTAACAAACGATTACTAATAGGGTTTTTTTTTCTAGTGAAATTAACCGCCACCCTCCACATAGCACTAAAAACGGAACGTGGAAAACAATATAAACTCCCCAAAGATAATAAGCGATTTAACATCCATAAACTCCATAAATTCATATAACTTCATGTATTCAATATAAAAAAAATCAACGAGGTTCTACTACAAACATCAACAAATATATGGCATCTTTGATAGTGTTGATTCATCATAGCGGAGAATGGGATAGCGCAAATAATTTTGTAAATTATTCCATGGATGGGGTGGTTATTACTACAAACATTGATTTCAACGGATTCACTCGCTTGATTTCAAGCCATCTAAATGTCGATACTTCCTTGAATTCGTTTGATTTTCATTATAAAATTGATGAAAATTCTATGCCTATGTGGATATGAAACACTATGGGATTACGAGTATACATTGAATTGAAAAAAGGTTCAGGAAACTTCAAAGACTATCCATTGTGCATAACTTGGAAAGCTATAGATATTCATCATACACTTTCAATTAATGGAGAAGAATATGAGGAGGTCAATACCCAAATAATACCTAATAGTAACACCAACGCAGATAATTTGAGTGTAATTGAATATAATGGCATGGTTGCTTGGGAGATTGCATATTTTCAACAATGCAATATTATTGAAAGTAATGTTGCTAACGTACCCTCAAAAGGTCAACTATATAATGATTGAAGAGTCATGTAAACAATGCATTAATGTATACATATTCGTGTATTCATTCACTCAAAAAATTGAATAGTGAATCGAATAATCTTTTATCACAAGACTGGATTTTTATCACATGAATACATTCATGTATACACTGCTTTCATGTATACATATCCGTGTATTCATTCACTAAAACTTTGTATACTTTTCAGATTCTTCCTTCAGTGTGTAAGTGAGGATTGCACTTGGAAATTAAAATGCTCAGCATTGCACAAGTAAAAAATATTCAAAGTTAGACGATTCATTGCTAAACACACTTGTCATACAAAGGCTAGACTAACGTCGCAACGAGTTGCTACGTCAACTATACTTGGAAGAGAAATACAATACAAATATCATGATCCAAAAGTTGTATACAATGCAAGAGACATAATTACTAATATAAATAACTAATTTGGACTTGATTTGACATACTAGAAAGCACATAGAGCAAAGTTAAAAGCATTGAAATGGTTAGAGGTGATCCAACAGAATCCTATGCTGAGATACCAAGATATTTGCACATGTTGACACAATCGAATCCAGGATTTATTGTCAGTTTACAAAAAACAACCGAGGGACATTTTTAATATGCTTTTGTGGCTTTAAATTCTTCAATACAAGGTTGGATAAATTGCAGGCCAGTTGTAATTGTTGATGGTAGCTTTCTCAAAGCAGCCTATCATGGAACATTTTTAACTGCTAGTTGTCAAGATGTTGGAGGTATGTATACAACACTTATTTATTTCAATATATTTTTTCACATATACAGATTGCATTAATTACCTCCTCAAATTATTATTTTCTCAAAACATTATACCACACTTACAGTTCATTATGATTTGTTTAGGACATATATTATCATTGGCATACGCAATTGTCGATTCCGAAAATAATGCATCATGGCAATGATTTTTTGAAAAGTTCAAGAAAGCGTATGGAATGAGGGATAAAATGTGTTTTGTATCAGATAGGCATCAAAGCATAATTAGAGCTATATTGGTTATATATCCAGATTTACCACATTATGCATGTATGTGGCATATGTGGAAAAACATCAGAGAAAATTTCAGAAGAAACCAATTACAATTAAGGGAAATATATTATGCAATGGCTCGTGCATAAACTGTGCAAGATTTTGATTACTATATGGCTGAAGTTAATCGAATTGATCATTGAGTGAAGACTTACCTGTATGAAATATGCTATAGTAAATGATCGAGGGTGCATTCCACAAGTAATAGAACAATGACCATGACATCCAACATAGCAGAGTCACTAACTTAGCAACAAAAGACGCACGAGATCTCCCAGTAACAAGGCTACTTGAAGAGATGCGTAAATTAATTCAGAAATGAAACTATGACAAGTAAAACGAAGCTCTGTTTACAAATACCGAACTTACAGCAAAATATGAATCAATTATTGCTGATAACCTGGAAATTGCACTACATATGATGGTATGTTCTGTTACCTATACTAATCATATTAATTATTCTTAATATAATTGCACACCATTAATATTTATACTAATCATATTAATTATCCTCAATAGGTGCGACCTTCAAGTGATTACTTACATACCGTCACACATATGGGAAAAACTTTCATCGTTTGTATAAAAGCAAAAACATGTACATGTCGACAATTTCAACTCGATGAACTTTCATGTCCACATGCTTTAGCAGTATTACATAAAAAAGGTTTGGATGGAGATGATTACAGCTCATTATATTATACCAAGGAGAACATGGAAGACATATGATATCCCCGTAAATCCAATGCCCGATGAAAGTACATGGGACTTACCACAAGAAGTGGTTAAGAAATTTTATTGCATCCAATAGGAAACAAAGTGCCTGGAAGACCCCGAAAAAAAAGACAAGAAAAAGCTTGGAAATCGGCAAAAAAACATATAAGACGTCATGTGGACAAGAAGGGCATAACATCAGAACCTGCATGAACATGCCTAAAGAAAAATAGAAGTTAAATATAGCTATTATATATAATGTGTATCTGTTTCTTTAGAATATTTTATGAATTCATTGATGTCATGTACATTATTTTAGATATTTGTATATATATGAGCTTTGGTAATCCAATCACTTATGAGATGTTTGTTGTTGATAGTCATATACTGATTCACGATTTCCTTTTTCTTCTCTTCTGAAGCTCACAGATTCAGTAATGTACTCTTTTTTTTGTTATTTGTATGGATTTCGATTTCTTTATGATTTTGTGATGCTTCATCACTTTAGTTACATGGTCATTGCTACATATATGGACTAGTTCGAGGAATTAAATTAGTCTGATTGAAATTTGAAGTTAAAAATACTAAATTCGACAACTTCAATTCCATTCCATTTTGTTCATCATTAAAATTTCTCGCTAATTTTTTTGCTACTCTACAGTTACCTACAACTTTTTCCCCTTAATCCTAATCCATTGCAAAATATGAGATTTTTTAAATTGTGTATTTCTTTTTTCTTGTGAATATAATGGAGATGGACAACAACGAGAGTTGTGGAAGCAAAGCACCGAAGCAAAATCGGGTACAGAGGCATAAGGTGGAAGTGCTTAGTAGACTCCAGAATTTGAGGTTAAACTCTTTTTTTCTTAACCATGACAATTGATACCCACAATCAATTACTCTCTTCTAAATTTTCGCCAAAATATATAAAACTGAAGCTTTAAATCTTAAAAAACCAAGAAAATAGTTGAGAACAAAATAAAAGGTGAAGAAAAAAATACACAATTTCAAGAGTATATTTTTACATAAGACATGTAAAGCTGCTAGAAGATGTAACATCACCTTTTGTTTAAAAGAATGAAAGAATAATGGTATAAATGTTTACAATATCAATAAATATTCACCAACAAAAATTAAAACGTGCATATGAGAAAATAGGAGGAAAAAAGGAACTAATGACCCACTTCCCAATAAAACTGTCACATGTTGATTGCTGCCACCAACTTAAAAACAATTAATTAAACTATAAATAACTTCTCATAGAATAACGTGGGCTAAATTATGCCAATTTCAATTTTAAAAAACCTTTTTTTGTTATAAAAATAAAAAGGGGCTAAAAATTGCCAATTAATAAAAAGAGATTGCATGATGTGCCATTTTTTCCTGGGAATTGGAATTTGGGAATTGTATGGCCCACCTTGGTCATTTTATATAGATAAGTTGAATACTAATTCAGCCAAATTGAATTCGAAATCTAGCCTAATTGAGATAATTCAACGAATTAGGCTAGGACTTGAATAAGACGTATTAATATAAATTAATTTATGAGCTTCTTAATCTTAACAAAATAAAATAATTAACTTAATAAAAATAATTAATTTAACAACATACCTATAATTCACTAAATTAAATTAGTAAAGTGTTTAACGTTTAAAAATAAATGAATAATTTTCAAGATAGTTTTCAAATATTTGTAAAATGTATTAGTTACATACGTAACAATATAAGACATATTTATTATTTAAAATATTATAAAAGTGAATAAAATTCTTAAAAATATCTTGAAACATATTTTGAATTTTTATAAAATTAATTATTTCGAATCGTTTGAAATTAAAGAAGCTCAAAAATTAATTCTTATCGGGGAGGATCAAAATTAGGTGTCAACAAAAATGTGCAAAAATGAAAGTACATATTTGTATTACAAGTATTAAGTATTTAGCTTTACTTCTAATTATATTGTTGTGTATACCAAATGAAAAAATGTGTGATATATCTCTAATTTTTAAACAATTGCAGGTTGTTGCATCTTTTGAATTTATTTTTTTAGTGTATGAAGGTGGGATAAGATACATTGTTTGTCTTGAGAGAAAAACTTGTTCATGTGGTAGATCTCAACATGACGAGATACCTTGTGCGCACGCAATGACCATTTTGAAGAAGAAGAATATTAAAGATGTACACCCCTACCGCTCTGATTACTATAAACATGATGCATTAACAAATACTTATGCAGTTCCATTGGAATCAATGCCAGACAAAAGTGATTGGTCAGCTCCGAAATGTGTTTTGAAAGAAGTCATCTTGCCACCAAGATACAAAAAAATGCCTGGTAGACCAAGGAAAAAGAGGAAGAAAAATTCAGATGAAAAGCTAACCACAAAAACGAATTGTTGTCGACGTTGTGGACAAGAAGGTCACAATATAAGAACATGTATTTTCTTCCCGAAAGATTCTTGATGATTACTTTTTAAGAGTTTTTATGCTTCATGTGTAATAATTTTCTGGATATTTTGAATCTGCTAATAAGATATTATCATTTGGTGTGATTTTTACTTTATATAAATGTTACAAGAGACAAACTGTTGAATGATACTAAATATATTGAAATAAATTGGTTTATACCAAGTGTAAAATATATTGTATCATGTGTTGGGGTATATAACAATTAAGTTATTTGATAAGTGATTATGTATCATATACGTTATAGTTCAACTATATTTTGTATCTGATAATAAAATATTGTTAGTTGTTATGATTTACATCAATGTTACAAGATTCACTCTGTTAAATGATACTAAATATATTGAAACTTAATTGTTTTGTATCAATTGTAACATATATACAAATTTGTTATTTGATGATAAAATGTGTATCATATACATAATAATTTTATGAATATTGAGTATCTGATAATAATATAGTATCAGATGTTGTGATTTACATCAAGGCTACAACATGTTAATAGATACTAAATAAATTGAAAATTAATTGTTGTTTATCAAGTGTAAAATATATAGTATCATATATTTTGTATGTGATGGTTATATTGTATCAGCAGTATTAGTGTATACCATACTTATAAGATACAATTTGTAACAAGTTAATATATATTAAAGGGAAAAGGGTTAAAATTACCCCTCAACTTTGTTTTATTGGTTGACTTTATCCCTGCCATTAAAAACAAGTTATTTTTACCCCTGCTGTCAATAAACTTAACAAATATACCCCTCCTTGGATGAAAAGCCCCAAATCAATTAAAATTATCCGATTTTACTTAAATTACCCAATTTTATCCCGACCCGACCCACTTAATAATATAACTCATTTCTTTTACCCAAATCAATTTTATTTTCCCCACCACCACCAAAGCCACCACCCTCTCTGAGATCTCCTTCACCACCACCTTTCCCACTACTCTACCTTCTCCAAGTCATCAACCCTATCAAGAGTCAACTTCTCTGCGCTCATTGTTGATGTTTCAGTGTCATATTTCATCCAATCTTTCCGAACATGATGTTATGTGGTTTATTTTCTGTTGGATTCATAATCTTTGTTTTTCTCCGTCATCTGATTGGCTTCTTTTCCAACATTGCAGGTTTGCAATTGTTCGGGACATGACTGCTGCTGATTTTGGTCTGAATAAATTCTGCTATACTGGACTTATAGCAGCTCACAAGAATAAGGAACCTGTCACAGATGATGTAGCTTCCAAGGTGAGCAACAAGTGCGTCCATGTGCTTTTACTAGTTTTCCATTTTTATTATACTTTGACTTATTTGATTTTGTTTTTGTTACACATCACTCCCTTACACCGCTTTTGAAGAATTTTGATGAAATTAAGTTGCTTAGGATTGATTTGCCTAGTGAGAAATTGGGTATTGATGAGGATGCTTTGCTCAAATAGAGAGGTGGTGGTTTTGACGGTGGTGGTGAAGGGATCTCGGAGAGGGTGGTGGCTTTGGTGGTGGTGGTAGTGAAAAAAATAAAGTTGATTGGGGTAAAAAAAATGGGTTATATTATTAAGTGAGTCGGGTTGGGTTAAAATTAAATAATTTAAATAAAATTGGATAATTTTAATTGATTTGGGGCTTTCCATCCAATGAGGGATATATTTGTTAAGTTTATTGAAGGCAGGGGTAAAAATAAATTATTTTTAACGGCGGGGGTAAACTCAAACAATAAAACAGAGTTGAGGGATAATTTTGACCTTTTTCCCTATATTAAACTATACATATTGAAACAAAAATTAAAATTGAAAAACAAAATTTGACAAAAACAGTCTTCAAATTAATAATTACTTAGAAATATTGTGTTGAAACGGGAAGAAATATTACAAAATACTAATTAACGTATCTTCAACACAATAAAACATAACTATTCTACATTAATCAGTTGATCTACTGCTGGTGTAGTGTAGCCACTCTTCGGCCTTGTAGGATCATCATTATTGCTAACATATCCCGCCTTGGCCTTGTCCATACCATACTTCCATAACAGTGTTGCATATCTATTGCGAAGATAGTCACTTCGAAAACCAATAGATGGAATGTTGATTTCGCCGCTCAAGTATTCAGCAAAAGCAACTACATACATTCCATAGTCACTGCAAACAAAAAGTAGATACATTAAAAAAGTGAATTAAATGTGTAAGTAAATAAATTATTTTACAATACTAACATGCTATCGCTTTGTTGTTGCATAATGTCTTTAGCATATTCCACCTCAAACGACTGTTGTGGACCCAACAGTTCACTAGTTTCCTTGTCTTTGTACGCCTCCAATGATGCCCAATCAGTTCTATCCGTTTTATCAACGAACCCACTATCATATTGTATCTAGGAAACAACTGCATATTTCAAAGAGGATACTTAATAAAAAATAAGAAGTTATTTATCGTCAGATTTTAAAAAAAAAAAACAAAAAAACAGGGGATACATATATGATAAAAAATGCATACCATGGGTAGTGTTGGTCGATTAATGGGTAGGGAAACCTTTCTACCCCTTTTCTTTGGGATTTTCGGATCCTTTGATGTAGAAGATGCATGTACTTCATTTACCGATTTTCTCTTGCTAGAACTTTAATTTGTCATGACTGTCGGGTCATGCAACCTTTTAGAACTCAATTCTTCCCAATTAGGATCTTATGAATAAAAAAATAGAGATTTGTTAGATGTTAGATGCATAATGCAAGAGCCAAAATGATGGATACACAATAAAAGAAAAAAAAGGCGAAAATCACAATGGAGAAGATGAGACAATCTAATTTGAACTCGAATGAGGTTGAATAGTGATAGGATTCTTTTGAAATTCAAATCTCAATCTCTCCCATTACAATTGTAATTACTTTAAGTGATAACTGAAATTGTAATGGGATAGATTGAGGGCGAAAATTAGGGAATGGAAAAGGTCTGTTTTGGCTTCCAAATAATAAAGTATCCGATAAAGTTGAATTGGAGAAAAAGAAGGAAATTTGTATTTTAATAAAGGGTAAACTACATAAATCTCACTACTTTACATTCTAATTACTAGGAATTCCGTTAGTTTTCAATATTACTACCTATACCATTTTTCGTTCATAAGATACATGGATAATAAACCTTAAGATACATGACTCTATTAGAATTTAAAAGATACATCTTTTAAAGGATAGGATACATATTTTAATTAATTTGAATTAATTGTTTTAGTTTAATTTCTTAATTAAAGGAGTAAGTTATGGGAGATATAACAACCATAATGTAATTATGGCTCCATGTCATCATCAACGACTGATATCATCAAATTATTTTCTGAACTTATCCTCTTCATCAAATTATCATCCTTTTGAATCACCAAATTTTCTAAATTTCTTTTGATCATGGCGAATATCACAATATTATTGAGTCATTTCAGTTCATGGGTATCTGAAATCGAATATGAAAATTATAGAAGATACATGTATCTGTCGACTTTTAAAATTGAGATACATATTTCATTTGTTTAAATTAATTAGTTGTAACTCATTTCCTTAATTAGAGGATTAATTGAGATACATGTATTACTCGCGAGATACATGTATCCATTGATTTTAAAAGTCGAGATACATGATTTATAACTTTGAATTAAAGAGGTATAACTTATTTCCTTAATTAAAGGATTAATGGATGAATGATTAACAATCAAAACTGATTTACATGATCCTTGATTATCAACTTTAACAAGTTTTCCTAAAATAATGAAATCATCAATCATAGTAATTTTGTAATTGTAAACTTCATCTCCTTCATTAATTCCTTCGTTTGTATCTTAAATTTTCGAATATTTTGGTCTTGAGATACATGTATCATTTTTTGTGAGATACACGTATCCATCGGTTTTAAAAGTCGAGATACATGATTCATTATTTTGAATTAAAGGGGTGTAGTTTATTTCATTAATTGATGAATAATTAACAAACCAAACGAGATTTACAAGATACTTGTGTATCAACTCTAACAAGTGCTCCTAAAATAACGAAATCATAAATCATAGTAATTATGTAATTGTAAACTTCATCTTCTTCATCAATTCCTTCCTTGAATCTTAAATTTCCGGCTTGAATGTTAGCGGATGAAGACCCTACAATGACAAAAATCTAATTTGTAAAAGTTTATACAATCAAATTTTACACCAATATGAACTATATCTCATATGCATGAACGGAATGTAAACCATGATACATGAGAATAATGAAAAATAATAATAATTTACCTCATTGATATAACAATTGTGTTGAAAAAACCTTGAACTTCTTCTGGATAATATTAGTCATCTGAAAGAAGCAAGTTAATGACTAATTTATAGAAAAGATGTATGGACCATGACGATAATGAATATGAGTTTGTATATGATGTTGATTATCACGATTTGGTTAAGGAAGAGAGAGAGATGGGGTGGATGTGAAGTATGTGGGGTGGAGGTGAACATTAGGGTAATGAGAAAATAATTTGTGTACCATTAATTAAGGAATTTAAATTTTAAGATAATTATCAAATATCATGTTTAAGGGATTTGTGTATCTAATTAAATCTTTTAAAATATATGGTATAAATATTAAAAATGGTATTATGTATCATTTTTTTAAACTAGAGGTAAAATAAGTATATATGGTAGTAAAGTATATCTTGTTAGGTAGTTTTTCCTTTAATAAAAAAGTAGGGAAATATTGAGAATAGATAAAATAATATTATGTACTTGAGTAATTTGTCCCACTGAAAATAGTATCAAATTTTATCGGTCCGACAAAATTTATGACCAATTTTATTATTTAGCCAGTTTCTTCACTGGCATGTCTTTGTTTACTATTATAGCCTAATTTTGCTCAATTCTTCTATACTTGTATTTACTTAGATTATTTGAACTTTGTTTATAATTTATTTATTTTGGATGAGTTTACCTTGAATGGAAAAGATGAAAAGAGAAGAATCTCACATCTTGAATGGGATTGAAACTTCAAAAGTTGTGGTAGAGTAGAAAGTACGATTATATTCTTATTAGAAGTTTCAAATTCAGACTTTTAGAATATAATTTCTTTTGATATATATAGAAAGTGTTTTACCTTACCTGATTTTTTTTTATATGAATCTTAATTAATCTGAGTTTACTAAGTAGAAACTCCAAAAGCATGTTCTCGATCACAGCCTTGGAAACTTGGGCTTACTATTTATTTGGGGGCTCAATTATATTCCTAAAAATTTATTTACGTACATATTTGACTGCTCAATCAAAAATAATTATAATAATAGTGCAATTGTCTTTGGATTCCTACTTCAATCTATGAGAAATGTCATATTTTCTCGTACATTTTCAAGAAAATTAAAGTTTCCCTTTTTTGTACTTTGGCTCTAGGAAGAATATATATACATATATATAAAGTAATATTTGCCGTTGACCTTTAAACTCCTATAAAAGAACTAATTATAAAAAATGTTTTCTAGATTAACTATAAAGTTTCAATTGAATAAATTTATAAAATAAGTAGACTTCTCAAGCTTAGTGGAAAAAGTTATCCCTTGGAAAAAACAAAAACTGTTCCATGAGAAGGGGCCTAAAATTATACTTCTAATAACAATGGTACTACTCAGGGGTATCTTTTTAGTTTTTACGTTTTAGTGTGTTATAATTTGAATTTGTGTCGGAAAGTCTTAAGTTGAGGTAAAACATGTTTTTGATAAAAGCAATTTCATATTCATGATTGAAATTTTGAAAAAAAAGTTTTGTCTTCTAAAATTTGTTTATTGTAAATTTGATATATAAAATGTTTGAGATTCTCCCACCATTATTTAATGATTTTGAGCATATGAAAATAGGAAAAAATAATGTATGAAGTGTTGCTCTCAGAAATAAATCTTACAATTACAAATTTAAATTTAATCGAGTCTTAATATAAATACAAAACATCGAGTTGTTAAAAAAAAAGGTTTGGACCACCTTTTGATAGACTTTCTTTTTATCTATCTTGTTCTTTGGTTAGACTCACTCGTGACTCAATTTATAATTAATAATCATAGTAGTACGTACTACAAGGACCATGGAAAAGTAAATATAGTATATGTCACAAAAAAATTGCCAACAAGTGATTTTTCTCATATTTTTTATATCCTTTCATAGTCAAAAGATTTTACGCTTGAGTCATACAGATTACATAATTATTCAATTAGTGAATGTTTTATCTCCAATATTACATGATTTTTAGGCATGAATCTTAAATTCTTATGATCAAATATTTTGAAGCTTCATTTCTTTAACTTTAAAAAACTACAAAGAATTTAATATATATCAAAATAAGAATAAACCAAAAGATAATAGCGCGCTATCAAAATATTACACTAATGGAAACACATAGAAAGGTTTATAACTTGTGACACTGAGAAATAATATATTTCTGATGAAGCTTCACGAATAGAAGAAAGGTGAGAACTTAATATGCACGCTCTATGCTTTTTGCCAGATTTCTATATATCATAAAATATAATCACTCCAATAATTGAAGTTTTTCTTCTTTATTTATGAAAAACACAATTTTGCTTTATTATTTATGAAATGATGCTTGAGATTTCAATTTTCTAAAAAGAAAATAATAATATAATAATTAAATTTTTTAATTTTCAAAAAAGTGCCTCTGACAAATTGTGATCTGCAGCTAAAAAGACTAATCAAATCAAAACAATCAAAAAAAAAAAAGTTTCTGCATAAACCACCATCGTTGACTACTGCATTATATTGGTCATTTTGACAACTAGTCAACACTTGCTTCATTGTTTTTTGTGCCCTACTTTTTTTTTCTAAATTAAAAGGCTACAATTATTTCCTAGCTAGTACTAATAAAATAAAAGTACTACAGTATTATATATAGTTTATAGGAAAAATAAATAAAACAAAATAATATTTAGGGTCTTCGTAGACTTGAAAGTTAAAATTAAGTAACCAACACGTAGTTAAAAAAAAAAAAAAACATGGATGGCTAATTATTTTTTTTGTCACCAACACTAGACATAAAGGTCCCACGTTAATTAAGAATTATATTAAGTTGAAAAATTAAAAGGGAGAGTTTGATGTGAAAAATATTGTACATTAGCAAAGTTTTAAAAAGGGTCATATTTTAAGCGTGTGATGTAGAAATATCTATTTTAATATAAATATCAATGACTATTTATATAGTTTAAACCTATAATTTATAAATTATACGAAAAATATTTTATCGTTTCGTTAATAATATCCGACCGGCGAATGATAAGTAGTTGAGATTTTCTCTAAAATATCCAATAATTTAATTAATTGGTAACTAGAGGACATTAATTAGGTAGTTTCAATCTCTATTGAATTTTTTATTCATTCTTAAAACAATCATCATTATTGTTCTTTAACCTTAAAAAAATAGTAGAAATTAACTATGAAATTTCGTTAAATAACTCTTTTTTTTCTTAAAATTCTTATAAATTTATCATTCAATAACTTAGCGATAATTTTTTATAGTTTAGCAATAGATGACATTTATCACTAATTCATAAAAAATTTAGTGTTATATTATCTTTTCTTTTCTACATATATAACCTATAAAAATGGATTTTTTTTTCCTCCTATAATACATACTAATTTTTTTTTAAAAAGAATAATCAACATTTTTGGGTATTAGTTTCATGTAATACATTGCAAATTTATTTCTATTTTTTTTAATAAGAAATATGAAAATAATACATTAAAAAAAATCTTCACACAATCATTTCCTTCCATTTAAATATATATATATATATATATATATAAAAGGCCAATCAATCCATTTCAAAAAATTTATCTTAAAAAGGAAATATATCCAAAATAATGCAAAGTAAAAAAAAAATGCCAGCTTGATAATATGATAAGATTCAAATTTTACATTATTGTATTTTTGTAATACAAAAAAAAAACTTGCTAGGACTAGTGACCACTACTGTAATGGCTTAACCCCATAGCTGCATTCATTGAAGCAAACTTTGCCAATTCTTGTGGCAAAAATGGCTGACCCCTTTCATTCCCCATGCCTAAAAAATCTCTAGTAAGACTATTATGCAAGTTGAAATGAACAGTTTGATTATGCATGCCACCTGTTTGTAATAATGCCTGATCCAAATTGATTGCTTTAGAATGAACAGATGAATTCATATTTGGACACCCATTGATGAGTATATTCTCTGTTTGATTGTAATCCTCTGTTTGTTTTGCAAAAGCTTGATGAATTTCATTGTTGTTGAAGATTTGTGTTGTGTTGTTTGATGAAGGAGAAGATGATGAGTGCATTACTCCAAATGTGTTGGAAAAGTAATTTGGAGTGCTTTTTGTTGACCCCATTTGTGCTGCTTTTTGTAGAAGGGCTGTTGCTGACATTGGTATTGGGGGATTTGGGGTTGAAGGGGTGTTGGTGGTGGTGGTGGTGGGGGTAAGTATTTGGTTGCCAATTGATGATGCAGTACCAAACATATTTGGAGATGGGATTTGGACCATATGATGATCTGGTAAGCCAAAAAGATTTGAACTTGGTGATGACATGTTGTTATTAGCTTGATTTAGCCAAAGTGATAATCTTGGTTTTTGCTGATGCTGATGTAGAGGATTCACAGTTGTCATACTTGTAAAATCTTGGACAAAATTTGTCCCAATTTGGGAAATTCCAACAGGTTGTTGTTGTTGCTGGTTGAAGTTCAAATTGTTGGGAGTAGTTCCAACTGAAGTGATTCTTGCACTCTCTTCAGCTAAAGCATCACAGAAAGCTCTATGGGTAATGAAACTATCTTTCCTGTGTACAAGAAAAAGAACACAACATTAAACTAAAGCATAATAACATACACAATTTGAATCAAACAATTTAACTAGCGTTTGGTAGTAGATTTTGAGAGTGAGTGTTTGAGAGGCTGGAACCAAAAAAGACCAGGTTCCACACATATGAGACAGGCAAAAAGGTATAGTCAGCTTGAAATTTGGTCAAATTTCTCAAAAACTGACTAGTGCATGTCTAAACACAACTTCAAAGACTAAAGCTACACAACTTCAAAATTTATGACCAAACGGGAGCTTAATGGTTGGTAGTTTCTAGTCAGGAGGAAGCAATAAATTGAACTTTCCATGAATGAATGAGCATTTAATTCAGTTTTGAAACAAATATTCCCAAAACAAGAACATAATATTATTACTACAAGGTACCAAAATTAATTACCTGGAAAAGAGTGTTCCACAGTCACATTTATACTCTCTAGTACCACAAGTCTTAGCATGAGCTTTCCAATCAGATTGAACTGCATATTTCTTTGAACACTTTTCACATTTCCATTTTTTCTCACCATGTTTTCTGCTAAAATGCTTCTTTATACCAGTAAGGTCACCAAGTGCTCTTGAAGGATCATGATGTACACAAGTCTTTTCTGGACATATGTAAACTTTCTTCTTAACTATTTCTTGTTTGTTCCTTTGCTTTAACTTCCATGGAAGATTATGTCCTCTTCTATGAAGTTGCAAGTTTTGGTCCCTCTGAAAACCTTTGTTGCAGATTTCACATATGAATCTGTTTGTAGCCATGAGTGTTTTGGGTGATATTGCAATAACTTCAGCATCTGGATCTGTTAAACATAACAACAAAGTTAAAAAGATTCAATCTTTACAACACTAGAATACACAAACAACAAAGATTGTTTCTGATACACTCTCCACTCAAAAAGAAAAAAACAATACAAAGTAGTTTGAAGAAAGAAACAATAAAGATTCAATCTTTGACATGCAAAATTGAATATTTTTGTACTATTGTACTAAGCTGTCGTTCGGCCATAGATTTTGAAGTTGAAACTTGAAAATTTGAGTTTATGAAGTGATCTATGACCAAACGCTAGCTAAATGAACATATAGTTCTAAATTTACCTGGTGTACCTGGAAGATTTCTTCTTTTCTTAGAAGAAGAATTAGCTTTAGGGTTAGGGTTTTGTTCAACTAGTACTTGTTGTTGTTGATGAATTGAAAACAAATCTCCAGACATCATTTTAACAAAATGGGGTTTTTGTTTTAGCCTTGTTGGAGCTAGAAAACAAAGCTAACTCACATAAAAAGCTTAAATTTTTTCAAATACAAACAGATAAAAGCACTTAATCTCACAAGTTTTTTTTTGTTTTGTTTTTCAGATTGTTCCAAAAGAACAAAAACACAATAAAAGACACTAAAGTTTGAATCTTGAAAAACACTAAGTAAAAAACAAGAACTTATAAAGACTTCTTTTTTTTTTCTTTGGCTTTGCTCAAAGTTTTAAGATCTTTAAAGAGGGAGATAAGAGAAGAAAAGGGTCTGTATAATTTCAAAAGAAAACACCAAAAAGAGACTATAAAAGTAAAAAGAGAATATTTCCTTTCTTTTTCTAACAAAAAAATAAATAAATTAAAAACACACACACAGTGATACAGTACACTATTTCTCTCTCTTATAAGTTTTTTTTTTCTTGTTTAATGTCATTTCACTTTTATGTTGTTTGTTTATATATTTCAAAGTCGGTCAGCCATAGATTTAGCTGCTGGGCTCACCTTTTTTGTTGTGCTCTCTCTCTATCATAAAGTATTTAGTCGGGATCTTGACATAAATAATTGGACAGATTTATTTTTTCAATTGATATATACAAATTATACATTGAGTATATATTCATTTGTTAGGTGATCGCATATTGCATATATGTTTTGTACTGCTTTGCTTTGTATTAGTTGTATTATTGTAGTTATTACTTTAACATCTTGCATCATCCGTTGTTTACTATATTTCTATTATCTATTTTGTTGTTCATCGTGTAGTTGTTATGTCTTCATCTTCGTTGTACTTGAATTTGTTGTACTTGCATAAAGAATTTCTCGGAAATAATCTATCTATCTCTACGAGGTGTAGTAAAATATATGTACATTTTATCTTCCTCGTATTTCATTTATAAGATTTTACTGAATATGTTATTATTGTATATACTGATTTATAAATATATTACACTTGTTGGCTATTTTAATGTGAGTTTTTAGGTTAATTTTCTTCTTCTTTTTTATTTGAAAAAAATAAAGAGATTAGGCTTTTTTTTTAATTAATTAGATGTATTTTTGGTACGTAGTAGTATTGGCTGTATGCTGCTTGTAACCAGAATGTGTAGAGCTCTGTGTCATTTTGTATTTTTTCGAGCAAAATTCCACATATCAAGACTGCATATGATAATTTAAAGAGAAGTTAATCGATAATTTTTAGCTATTGTTACGTGATCAAGAAATTACGAGTTAGAGTTATGAAAATAGTTTGTAACGTTTCGTAAATAATTCTCTATACTTGTTTATTTGTTATAAATTTAGCACATCAATATGCTTATGAAATATTACAGCCACTAAAATTGTCCCAGTGCCACGCAGTTTGTTTTTTCTTGTTTAGAGAAAAATATATATAGTGTAGCACAAATTCCATAACTTTAGTGCAAGTTTTTTGATACGTGTTGAGATGTTTATTAAATATGTACGTATAATAACTTATGAGTTTAATAACACAATGAAATTAGGTTGATTAAAGAAAGAAAGATTTAATTGAATCCTCTTCGTTAAAAAATTGTGCCGCGGGATTAAATTAAGAAGGAAAAAGAAATAATTCACATTTTATTATATTTTTAAATATAAGTTTTGGTCCACGCTAAGTCGCTAACAATGATCTTAGCACTTAAGCATTGTTATTAAAAAGGCATAATGGATTATAATATAAAGATATTTCAATTCATCTCCAATAATTGATTTTCCATGCATGGTCATACTTTGGTCAATTTTTATTCATTATTACTTTATTTATTTTTTGTGGGGGTGGGGGTAAATGGATATATATATATATATATATAAATATCTTAATAAATAAACTAAATAGTCATCCTTTTGTCAAATTAAATTGTAGGAATAATGATGAAATTGCTAAAGTACCATGATAATATTGGAATAGCTAGATAACGTTTTGGCATAAACTTTGAAAACATTACGTAAGCCAAAAAAATACACTTGTTTTCATCATGGATTCTATTTGTAGATGATATATGACGTCAACTTTTTGAGATTATACTTTTTCCGTTTCACAATAATTGTTATATTTTTACTTTTCCGATAGTTAACTTGATTAATTTTCAGAGAAAAATTAGATTAAATTAATTTAAGATATTTAAACATTAGATGAAAAATATTGCAACTCTATAAGTTGCAATTTTTCTCATATCAATATAGTGAAAAATATATCTAAAAATATTTATCAAAATTTATACAGTTTCAACTCTCGAAAAGTAAAAAATAACAAGTATTTTAGGATGGAGGAAGTATTATTATCATTCCCTCTACATTTTTATTGATGTTATTAGGTGTGAAATGAGAAGCATACTCAAAGTGTTCTCAAGTGCTCACTGCGTAGTTAAGTTAATCACTTATAACGTGTCACATCTTTTAATTATACGTGTTGGTCTTAGGAAACCACAAAATAACCTCAGACTTGTTCTAACCGAGGTTAATACATATAATTTTAAAAAAATGACATATTTTGTATGATTATTTTAACTATTTGTGAATGCTTCAGATCACTTTGAAAAGTTTTTTTCAAATTTTAAACTAAAAGTATCTAATAAAATGATGTTGTCATACATTCATATATTCAATTGAAACTAACTCAAATTTTTAAATAAAATTTATTTACAATTTGGATATTCAATTCGTCGTGTAGATAATAATGGAATGGCTCTTTTACTTTAGACATCTATTATTGGTTGGTACAATTTCATTTTCGAAAATGCAGAAAACTTGTTTGCCTAAAATGTAAATGTGATATGTACGTCCCCTCTCGAATAAAAATCATTTGTCGTGATTTTTATAAATAATTATTTCAAATAATTTATCATTTCATCACTATTAATTTCATATAACAAAAAGTCATAAAATTGTGTCTGAGCATCACAAAAGCTAATATAAGAAATCAAAGAAACATATTATATGATACTGATGTAAAATAATTATAACTTTCTATAATACTTTCCAAATTAAATGAGTTTTATATTATAAAAAATAAATTAATAACTTTTAATGCAATAAAATAAAATAAAATAATCTATGGTTTCAAATCTAAAATACTTGTCGGGATAAGAGTTTTAAAGTATTTGTGTAATTAATTTACAATATTTGACAAAGTGGACTAAAAGTGAGCAAAAAGGGGTAAATTGATTTGGGATTGTGATTAACTATGTACAAACGTGTGAATTAAATTACTTTAAAAATAATTTTCATCTTGGAATTTACAAACTAACAATATTATTATAAAATAAATATTATAAAAATAAAGAGTTGAAAAGTTTCAAACATATTGGAGAGTTGAAACTTTTTAAATAGAAGGAAAAAAAAGTTAGGGACCTTTTTAAACTTTTTCCTTTCTTCTGATCACCATCAGGAATAAAATGATTACTCCATAATTAAAACAATGGGTCCCACTTTGACAAATTGGGACCCATATTTAAGAAATAAAAATATATCTGCTCCGTTTTCTTTTACTTGTCCATTACTTCTTCAACGTTAACTACTTAATTCAAAAATCATTTTTCAAGACTCGATATTGTATGTCAATTAATATAAATATTAGGGAGAAATGACAAATCTATCCCCAAACTATCGTAAATGATATGCAGATACCCTTCGTCATACTTTTGAGACATTGGTGCCCATGTCATTCAAAAATTAGAGAATATATGCCCTTCACTCTAACGGAAGACTAAACATGGACATATGGCACAATCGTATCCGTTGATCCAATATTTAATAAATGTCGGATCGATGGATAAGATTATGACACGTGTATGTTCGTTAGTATAAAGGGTATATATGTTATAGTTTTTGGACGACAGGGGCATCAATGTTCCAAAAGTATGACGGAGGGTATCTGCATACCATTCACGATAGTTCATGAGTATATTTATCCTTTTTTTCTAAATATTATGATAAAATATTCATATCGATTTTTATTTGTAAAGGAATGTGTAAAATATAAAGTGGACAAGTAACGTAAATGGAAAAGAAAAAAGAGTAAAAAAAAAATTTTGCAATTCCCAATGGCCAGTCCGTGAATACTTTTGTGTGATGCTGTCTCCTTCTGTGGGGTCGTTTTCTGTAATTTTGGGTTTGTACCTTTACACAAAATATTTTTATTTATTTATTTATTTATTATTATTATTATTATTATTATTATTATTGCTGTTGTTGTAATTATAAAATAAAAATACTTGTATATTAATATAATTTGAATTATAATCTATGTATATGTATAAAAATACTTGATCTATGTCATTTTTGACTCATCATATAAGTTTTTGATATAGATAGGATGTTAACGTTATTCAATATGTGTTTTGAATAGTCATAAATTAATAGTTGGCCATAAAATTATTTTGTACATATATTTGATGTGAATCTTGTGGGATAACTTGCTTAATTGTAACTCTGATTTGTGTCATTATCGACTCATATCGCATAATCTCGCTATACATAAGCTATTAATGTCATCCAACAATATATTTCATGATCTCAAATTGATAATTAAATATAAAAAATTTCTAGTAAAATTTACACACTCACAGAAATTATCAATTATTCTTTTTTGCCCTTAGAGGTAAGAAGAAGAGTTTTTATATTTCTTCCTTTTATGCAAAATTAGAAAATAAAAAAGTATCCAATTAGTTAGCTATCATTTTCAAAAAAACCATTTTGTTTCCATTCTTGCCCTTCTATTTTTTATTCTGAATTTATCATCACTACATCCTTTTTTAAGGTTCTTGATTGCTAAAGTTTCTCTATTTTCCCAATTGCAGAATTATTCCAATTTCAAAATAAATATTTGTGGCATCAATAGTTGCCCTATTTAGCTTGAATGATTGAATTTGATTTAGCAACAACCACCCCAC
>JAJOOS010007532.1:0-19533 GCA_029582725.1 Solanum chiquidenum
CGGGTGAGACGGGCCCTGCTCTGATACCATGTTAAATTAGGTCTTAGGCCTAACTCACACCCCAAAAGCTAGCTCAAAGGGAGGAGGATTGCCCAAGCCTTATAAGGAGTCCACCCATCTCATTAACCACCGATGTGGGACTTTTGTTATTCTTTAACACATATATCTAACGTTTCCTGATTGTTTCATATGTCATTGCTAAGATGTTCTTGTTTTTCCCCAGAAATGTGTTAACAAGACTATTTTTATTTAAGAAACTTTTTTATCGTAGAAATAATGATGAATCTTCGTTATTTTTCTTACCGTTCAGTTTCATCATAATTTATACGACCTTGAAAACCCTCTAATTGAGTTTTTTTCATGTTGCTAAGATATTTCATTCATCTTTGGGAAACAAGTTTGAAATATATCCGAACTTTAACCTAAATTGTTGTAGCAATATCGAACTTTGGAAAAGACTTTTTACCCCTACACTATTTAATAGTGTATTTTAAAGATATTTATGTACCCACATAGACATCATAAATATTGCATCATTATAAATAGTAATGTGTCCACGTGGGTACATATATACCTTTAAACTATTAAATAGTGCATGAGTAAAATGTCCTTCATAAAGTTTGATATCGTAACAATAATTTCGGCCAAAATTGAAATATTTTTCAGACCATTTTCCCTTCATCTTTTAAAGCTTATTCAAGCAAACAAGATCATAGTTATATGAGGAACATTTTCCAAGTTAGTCTAGTCAAAATCTGCAAATTTGTTGTTGGACTTGGATCTCTATCTTGAGTTAAGTCTCATTTTTTCCTTTTTCTATGTACTTATTTTTTATCACCCCTCCTAACCGACTCAGAGACATATCCATCTTTTACTGCTGAATTGTACAGTCTTCTCTGCTCCATTTGATTCCAACAGGGATAATTGAGTTCTGATCCCAATTTAGCATGTTTTGTCTTGGCTAATTTCTACTGTACTATGGGGCTTCTACTTGATCTGCAGTTTCAAAATTATTTATAGTGTCTTAAATAGTAAAAGTAAGCTACTTTATCACTTTTAACTTTGAAATTGTACTTATTTTTATAAGTATATACCCATTTTTTCATCTTCAATGCTAGGGTGGTGGTGGCTGCTGCAACATTATTGTTTCGTCTCTTACATCTTTAAATTATTGGTGTCTATTCCAAAGGTTAAACCATGATTTTCCATTTTCATATGGAAGATGTATCCCACAATGAAATCTATTTTGTGTGTCTACATTGATCGAAGTAAATTAGTATGCAATATTCCTTCATTTCCCTTTCGAAATAAGTATTCCTTCCGTTTCAAAAAGAGTGGCCTAGTTTGACTTGGCACGGAGTTTAAGAAAATAAAAAATATTTTTGAATATTGTGGTCCTAAATTAAAGCTATGTCAAATGTACAAAATTGCTCTTTAATCTTGTGGCCTTAGACATGTTACGTGGAAAACTGATATTAAAATGTTACCTAAAAAAGGAAAGAGGTCATTCCTTTTGAAAACTCAGCGAGCTTTGGACATTATTGGTGAATCGCCAACCAAGTCGGTGGTCACGACGGAAACCACCGATTGGACCCCCATAAATCAGAGGTTTTGTAAATATCGGCGAAGAAACTAAACAATTGGCGCTCCACCGAGTGAGTCAGCAAGCTTGACTAACGTCACCGAGTGAGCAAAATCTAGACGATCTTTGCAAGCCAAAGTTTTGAAAGTTTCAACTTCACTCACTTTCCCCCACTTTTCATTTGTCCGAACTCACACCAGCACTCTAGTTTTTATATTTCCTGCACTTTTGGAGTATTTTGTTTCATTGATTTGTGCGCGGATTCGGGAGTACATTGTTGCCTAGCACTTCAGTTTAATCATAGTCCACATCAAAGGTTGGTACACCTAAACCCACAAATAATTCTATAGGATATATACTCAATTGCAACATCCTTATCTTGTTGAAATGTGTTGGGTCTCTTTGAATGGTCTCATTTACACCTGTGTAAATTCGAAATTATTGCTCAACTTGTTTAAATTATTGAAATCATGTATGTTTGTGTTTTAAGCAGAAATATATTTTGTGGGATTGAATTCAAGAGTATGGGTTGAGAATGGGCACATTGGGTCATTTGGCAAGCTAGGTCGAGCTCGTCGAACCACTCGGCGTTTCGCCTAATATCCCGACCTCGCCTTTAATTTCGTGCTTTATCTTATAGGTGAATTCAGCCACTTTCGGCTAGAAGCTTGAGGTCGCCAAAAGTACTCTTGGCGAGTCGCCCTTTGCCTACACCAGGACCCTTCGTGCGTTGTAGTCTTCGGCGAGCTAAGTCTTGCTTGTCGAAAGATGTCAGCGATTCACAGAAAGGAGCCCCTCCTTAGTCTACTTGAGCAGCAAGTTTGTATGCAACCGTTTTATTGTGAATCTGATTGAATGTTTTCTAACATTTTCTTAAGGGTTTGCAGATATGGCGAAATTGAAAGATGCTGAGAGAATTGTACCAACACAAGAGAAGGCTAAGGGGAAGGTGATAAATAAGGAGGCCGCTATATCTAAAGGAAAGGCTACTACACCGTCCACGTCTGGTGGGAAGGAAGATAAGGGAAAGATCAAGGGAGCCAGGAAAGTCTACGCATCTTCAAGTCGGAATCCTATTTCAAAGATTCCACGAACCCATAACATACCCCCATGGTCCCTGGAGTTCTATGCCGTTGTGCATGCCTATTGGACGAATTCACAGTGGACCTAGCAATGTTGATGCATCAGAGATAGCTTCGGTTCTTGATGCCTACACCTTGAGCATGACCACGGGCACTGAAGCCCCGACATATGGAGAGATTGCGTAGACATGACTTTCTTCACCTCCCTCTCTTTCCTATTATGCTTTTACTTTTGAACACTCTTAATTGCATTTGAGGACAAATTACTTTTGTTTGTGGTAGGGTGAGGCCCACACCCTTTGTGTTGAAATTTTCGTGTTTTGTATATATTTGGGTTGTTCTGCTTAAAATTATTTTTACACTGTTTTTGTGGATGTTTGAGCTCATGGCTCATCTTTTTTATTTTAATTGATGAAAATTTTGACCCTTCCGAAAAAAATTATTTTTCAAAAGATTTCGTCACCGCTTGTGTTGAAAGTGGCTGGTCTTTTGCAAAATTTAAGTCTCAGTTCCGATCAATACTGATGACTTGAATAGTGCTCTCAATCGAATGAACATGAATGTGTGGCTACGATGAGACCAAATGAAGTTGCATAGACAATATGTGAACTCTTTGCATCTTGTTGTGATTAGCCATTTATCGAATTGATTCTCTTGTAATGATCGTTGCACACTAACGAAAGTGTGTAGTCTTCTTTGACATAAGTGTCGATGCCTTGTGTGGTTAGCTTACTTCGAACTATGCATGAATAAACCTAGAATTTACCCTGTTAGTCTGATTGATTTAGAAATGTGTACTCTTGAGATGAACTTAGGCAACTTTAAAGTGTGTGAGCCAAATTTGACATATACCTCTGTTGTGACTTACCTGTGAGAGTGTGAAACTCTTTTGAACACCCCTTGAACCTTACCTTTCTTTGGAAGAAACTTGATGAACCCTAGACCTTACTTGACCCACTACCTATAATCCTCTTGATTTGCGGTTTAGTGAATAGCCAACTTAGACCAATAGCCTAAGCTGGGGGTGTGGTGAAAAGGAAAAGGAGAAGGCAACAAGTGCAAGAAAAAGTCTCTCTAAATCATGGTATTGCAAAACAAAATGGAAACCCTTCTAAAAAAAATGTACATATATATAATTTTTGAATAAAGGTGCAGAAGGAGTTGGGTTTCCAAGCAATACATAGAGAATGAATGAAAGGATGACTTAGAAGCACTGGGAAAAAAAGTGATTAAGGAAAGGAAAAGGACGTTTTGAGGACACCACATCTCATGAGGATGAAGAAGTCACTGAACCTAAATGACCATACTTCTGCACTCAGCCCCATTACAAGCCTTGAAAAGACCTTTTTGATCTTTTGAGTAAGCCGAGCCGAAAGTCGATTGGAAAATAGGGGCAAATCTATGGGTGAAAACATGCATTGTGTTCCTCTTTTTGAGTGTGAGTGTTGCATCTGATTCCTGATCTTAAATTGAGTAACCTCTATGTGTGAATATGGAATCATTCTTTGTGTGAGGGCATTTAGATACTTTCGTTAAGTTTGAACTTCCATTAGTAGAAAGTATTGCGAGCATGAGAATCTTTGGTAATGGTGTGTCACAACTTGAATCTTTGAGTACACAATTGCATCTTCGCATAAGTAGTTTGAAATCTTGTTGTGTACATTCATGATTGAGTCTTGTGTAGCACTGTTTGAGACACCCTTTTTGAACAGCTGAACTTGAGTAATTTGTAAATGATATATCTTTATCTTTTTCGTACACTCCAATCAGATGAACTGAATATGTTTGCTAATATAATGCAGTATTGAAGACGTTTTCACATTTTTTAGAAAGGTCTTCATACTATCCAACAACTTGAGTTGAAATTTTTGGTGGAAAGGAAAGGGCCGGTAATGTAACACAAGCTGAGTTTTATAGACTCCAAAGTTGATGATGTCCAAAGCTCGCTAAGTTTTCCCTCGTGACCACCGACTTTCTACGACTCACCGACAGATTTTATTGCTTGTCAATTTGCACTTTTCGTTCACTCTCCACACTTCCATCTGCACAATCAACACACCATTATTTTATCAAAGCAAAAGAAAATAACAAATGGTTTTGGGTTGCCTCCCAAACAGCGCCTTAGTTGACGTCGCGGCACGACGCAAGTCAATAACTAATCTTCATTTTCAGAGTCACCCATGCTGTAATTAGGCTAGTCCTCAGCGAATGGTGGATAGTGACCTGATATCAAATGGCCAATTTGAACATCCTGCAGCTGGATAGTCATGGAGTGAGACGCTGATGCTTCATTTAACATTTCGATGTTATACTTCATCTCATTCAACATCTTCTCATGTGCCTCAATTTTTTGTTGAATGAGTGACATAGCCTCATCATCCTGCACACCTCTCTGCTTCTTCCCATGTTTACCCTCTCAAAGGCAGGAGTGCTTTTCTTTTCCCATGGCTTGTACTTCCAATTTCGTGACTCGGGTGGATAGAACATCCAACTGGGTGACTGATGCTTATCGTGACCAACGACACTAACTATGGTTCGAGTGTCTACGATGGTCGATAATATAGTAACCCAACCGAGGGTTGGGGTCATGTCCCAAGAGAGCGGTTTAAAGAATTAATAGAAAAATAAAATCTAGTTCTAACTAGTCGTAGCTAAAGAAATTAATGATTAAAAATATTGCAAATCAAAGGAGGAGCACAAAAGTGTCAAATATAAATTTGGGGTTTTTTGTCACAAGTAATTAAATACAGCAAAAATAACAAGAAAATCAAGTATGAGGACGAGTTCTTGGGGTGTGACCACAATACAAGTTGAGATAAATAGGGTACATGCTTTCGATAGAAGATTTGCAAGATAATAGTGACTAGGCAAAGCTTTAGATGGAAATAAGTTCCCTCTCGAGCAACTTACCCCGTTTCAAATGTGTTCCTCTCGGACACCCATTTGCCGAATAAAGACCAGCCTACGCCTTACCCCACTCACTCTTTCGAGCTGAGTGTTAGGATATGGGACTAGGGCTCACCCTCTCAGGCTGAAGCTCATGTCGACCCACTCCTTAGGCCACCAGTCTAGTGGTCTTGGTTTCGCGACCTCTCTCGGGCAAGACGAAAACACATGGGTGACTTTGTATTTGCAACTACAAACTCATTAACTTAAACCACAACCACTAGGTGAAATCACCATTAAAATACATCTAACCTACCAGCAAGCAAGACCCAACAATAATATCAACACATATTTGCTAAATCACACCCAAGAATGGGAGGTTTTATCCACACATCAAGAAATAACAAAATACACCTAAAATGATAGTGAAATCAAATGGGTATAAGAAATTAAACCTTGATTTAAGCAAAGAAAGATGAATAACGAAGACCCACTTCCAACTTGGGAAAGATGAACTCTTTTCTTCAAGTTTTCCAAAACCCTCTCCAAACTTGAGAGTAAAACGTACTAAAAATTATATTGTTTAAAATTTACACTAAAATCTCTTTCTAAAATCTGATACTAAGCTATAACTCTCAACGAGTATTTATAGCTTTCAAAAATATGTGTTGTGGCGGATCACTCGGCGACATTAGTCGGAATCGCCGATCAACTCGGCGATTCGCCCTTTGGTGTAGTTCATCACCGTGTTGCATTATCCTTCGGCATCGTCGTGCTCTAGGTCATTGGGCGACATAGTACTGCTTCGCGGACCTTCTCGGTGATGCGCCGACTGCTCCCTTTTTCCGCCGACTTGATCCTTTCCTTCAGGGCTCAGCACACTGGAACAAAAGGCGAAGTGAGACCCTTCGGCGATTCGCCGAGTTCTCGCCAAGTGAACTCGGCGATCCTTAGGCCTTCATTTTCTTGTTCTTTTCAGCCTTTTCGTTCCTTTTTGCACCTAAGTGCCCATGTTTCCACTAAAACTTCAAATATCTGAAACTTAAGCATTTTCATCAGATATTGAGATAAAATAAGCATTTGAGGACACTATTTCTATCAAAATAAATCCCTAAATGAGTCCAATATGTGGACTCATCAGTGACTAGTGCGTCTCACTCTTGCTTTCTTTTTGCTTCTTTGTTGGCTTCTACCATGCCATCAAGGAGTTTTGCTACAACTTCATAAGGCTGGTGTAGCATGCTGCCCTCGCAAAGTTGATCAGTTATACTTATATTCTCGGGTCCAAGACCCCTATAGAAGCACTCCAGTAGCCCATTGTCCGTCATCCCGTGAGACGGGCATGGTTGCAGTACCGCTTGAAACTTCAGCCACATTTCCTGAATTGTTTCGTCCCCTACTTGTTTAAATGTCAGGAGGTTATCCCTGAGGTTCAATAGTTTCAGAAGGTGATGATCCGTGTGATATCCATAGTGATTCTCCATCCTTAGTTCCTGTTCTGATATTCAAACTAGCAAAACAAAACTACAAAAAAAATCAAGTGAGTAAACTACAACTAAGGACAACAAAAAATTTTACTAATCTAAGAATTCTCAAGTAACACCACTCCCCAGCAGCGGTGCCATTTTGATAGTTTATTTTGAGAATTCGTAACAAACGACACAACTTTCAGTACAAGTGTCTACGAATCGTGCAATAGTATAGTAACCCAACCAAGGGTTGGGGTCGTGTCCCAAGGGAGCGGTTTTGAGAATTAATAGAAAAATAAAATCTAGTTCTAACTAGTCGTAGCTAAAGACATTAACGATTAAAAATATTGTAAATTAGAGGAGGACACGAAAGTGTCAAATATCAATTTGGGGGTTTTGTCACAAGTATAACAAAAACAACAAAATTAACAAGAAAATCAATTATGAGGGAATCTATGTATAAGTTATGTGGGGTAGAAGGTGGAATAAGTTATGCGGGTATTAGTTATATATGTATTAAAATAATAAAATACACATTTACCCCTATTAATTTAATTTTAAATCATTATTCATTGAGAACTTTACCAAACTATACTGTTTTTCTAACTTGTTTTTTCCTTTTTTTAATACAACCTTTTTCTAAGCCCCAAAGTTCGTGCTAAACTTAATCGCCGCTAGTGTTACAGTTTAGCCTTTTGCACCTTCTATCCACGACTAATATGTGTCAAATCAACGGCAAAATCTTTATTTTTGTTAAAAAATATAGAATATTTTTTGGTTTCTTCTTTACTGAACAACCTTTTTGTTGTTTTTGTTTGGGAAAAGGGTCTTAAATATATTTGAACTTTGACCAAAATTGCAGTAATGATACCAAACTTTGGAAATAACATTTTACCCCCCTACACTATTTAATAGTGTATTTTAAAGTTATATATATGATTACGTGGACATCATAATTATTACATAATTATAAATAATAATGTGTCCACGTGGGCACATATATACCTTTTAAATACACTATTAAATAGTGTATTTTAAAGTTATATATATGCTTACGTAGACATCATAAATATTACATAATTATAAATAATAATGTGTCCACGTGGGCACATATATACCTTTTAAATACACTATTAAATAGTGCAGGGGGTAAAAGGTTCTCCATAAAGTTTGGTATCGTAACACAATTTCGGCCAAAGTTGGAGTTTTTTCAGACCCTTTTCCCTTTTTATTTCTAAAAATGTAAATATTTTATTAATATTATAAATTAGGTTGGTACTCCCTCCGTTTCAAAAAGAGTGACCTAGTTTGACTTGACACAGAGTTTTAGAAAATAAAGAAGACTTTTGAATCTTGTAGTCCTAAATTAAAGTTATATCAAATGTACTAAATTGCCATTCAATCTTGTGGCTTTAAACATGCCACGTGGAAAGCTGAAATTAAAATATTACCAAAAAAGGAAATAGGTCATTCTTTTTTAAACAGACTAAAAAGGAAAGGAGGTCATTCTTTTTTAAACGGAGGGAATATATATTTTGTTGGCACATATGCTAATCATATATAAGCGTTATATATTATTAAATACATTCCACATATTTAATTCACATAAATTATTATTTTGTTTAGGACGTGAATTTATACCAAACTCATATATTTGGTATATTAAATATATATGAACAGTATATATAATATATTGATAGAATATTTACATTATATAAAATAGGATATTATAAGGTACTTGTAATATATTAATGGTATTTTATTTTTATAAGCTAGAAACATTTTTAAAAATAGCAACAGGGAAAAATAGAAGTCCTCAATATAGAGGGATAATTTTTTTATCTTACTTTTTATGTAAAAAAAAAAGGGAGAATTGTTTACTTATTTATTTGTAAATAATAAATATTAAGTTACAACAAATTCAATATTCAATAATTAATAATTCTGGGGAACGACATAAATCCCCCTCCCCCCTCTTGCCCCCTTATTACGAAAAGTCAGTTACACGCTTAAACTATTGTGACGACCTATTACACACCTTAATTATTTTAAAGTGAATTTATTTAAATAGTTTAAGCATGCAACTGACTTTTTGGGACAACTTTAGGGGTGAATTTATGCCCTTTCCTTATTATAATCTGTACATAATTAAATAATACCTACATTACTAATACATACATAACTAATACCTGCATAACTAATATCTGCATAACTAAACCCTATGTAACTAAAACTTACATAACTAATACATACTCCTTTCGTCCCATTTTTATATATCACCTTTTTACTTTGCACTTGCATTAAGAAATGATGTAACTTTACCCTTCTACCCTCATTTAATGTTTTCTTAAGTCAAATTTATTAATAAATGATAAGATTAATTAACTATCTATCAAGGGTATGATAGGCAAAATATGGTAATTTATGCATAAATTTTATAAAATAACAAGTATTGTAGTCCAACTATTTATAGAAATGAATGACATATAAAATGGAACGAAAAAAGTACATAATTAATACCTATATAACTAAATCATGCATAACTAAACCCATATAACTAAAACTTACATAAGTAATACCTATATAAGTAAACCCTACATAATTAATACTTGTGTAACTCTAACCAATAACCGAACGGCACCTTAAAGCAGTGCCAGGAATGGTGATTCCTTCTCGTGGTCTGCAGCCAACGGTGATCCAATTGCATGATAATGCAGATTCAATGAAACAGTAATATTGATGAACAGTAATTAATGGAACAGTAGAAAAAGGGGAAATTCAAGGAATAGAAAATGAGGAAGACAAACTAGTTGCTAAGCTAACTTACAACTAAGAGATATATGGCAAACAAGATAATCCCATTTCATTTTTATCAGTACAATAAATATAGGACCACAACCCTAGATGGTTCATAGAGTATGCTTGCAACAGTGTCCTCACCTACTACTGATTCTGACATAGCTATGCCAACTCATACAAAGATGACTAAAGTGCAATTAAACAAAATATAATACTACTATAACTTCAGGGACTAAAGTGCTAACTTAACAACTTCAGCCACTTTCATTTTGCATCATTCCTCCATCCTTACGAACTTCCTTGTCCTCAAGGAAGAACTTTGGGAACCTGATCTTCATAGCCATAAAATCTTCCCATTTAGCTTTCTCTTTGGACATCTCCTTCCACTAGATCAAAACCTAAACCACTATTTTATTTCCTTTCTTAATCATTCTTCTTCCTTCAATGCTCTGGGGCTCTACACAAAAAAGACTTGCTATGTCAATGATTGGTGGATGATGGGTAGTGTCTGGTAGTTGATGACATAACTTCAACTGAGACACATGTATAATGGGATGGATGGCGACATGAGCTAGTAGAGATAGCTTGTATGCTACTGTTCCAATATTTTCTAAGATCTGATAAAACTTTGCTGATAGTTTATTGAATGCTTGTTGAGACACTGTCACTTGTCTATAGGGCTGAATCTTCAAATACACCTAATCCCCTACCTTCAATGGCCTATCACTTCTATGTTTGTTAACCAAAGACTGCATCCTTTGCTGAACTCTGTGTAGATGGAAATTGAGAAGTTGAGCCTTAAATTCTCTGGTGATCATACTTTTATCCACTTCTTCTTCAATAGCTTCCCCTGGTAGATATGGCAGATGGATAGGTGGAGCTTGACCATTTAGTGCTTCATAAGGGGTGGTTTGTATAACTGACTGGTAGGTGGAATTATACCACCATTCTGCTAGTGACAAGTATAAAGCCCAGTCATGCTGACTATCTGAGCAATAGCACCTTAAATAAGTTTCCAATGTCCTGTTAAGGACTTCAGTTTGATCATCTGTTGGTAGATGGTAAGCTGAAGATGTGCTCAATGTTACTCCTTGTAATGAAAACAATTCTTGCTAAAAACTGCTAAAAAATATGGGATCCCTATCACTCACAATATTTTCTGGCATGCCATGGAGTTTGAACACCTGGTCCATGAATGTTTGAGGCACAGAAGCAGCCGTGTAAGGATGGCTGAGTGCCATAAAATGACCATACTTGGTCAGCCTGTCTACCACCACAAGGATGGTGGTTTTCCCCTTAGACTTTGGAAGGCCATTAATAGAGTCCATGCTTATGCAAGACCATGAGGTCTTGGGAATAGCCAAAGGTTGTAAGAGGCCCGTAGTTGCTGAGGCATCATACTTACTTCTTTGACAAACTGAGCACTTCCTAACATATTCATTTACATCTTCTCTGAGATTCTTCCAATAGAAAAGAGTAGCCAGCCTTTTGTAGGTATTCTCCATTCTTGAGTGCCCCCTATTAGTGTTATCATGCCACAGTTGCATGATATCCTTCCTTAGTTGTGCATCTGCTCCAATAACCAACTTACCATACTTTCTTAGTTGTTGGTTGGTGTAAGTGTATCCCTTTACTGTTTCACCTTGCTCCTCCAACTTCTGAATAATAGATCTAAGCTCTTGGTCTTTGTTCCAAAGTTCCATGTTCCTATGAAGCAAAGTGTGATCTGCAGGTGCTACTGAAATCATTAGCAATTCAGTATTCACTTGTCTTGATAGAGAATCAGCAGCCTTATTTTCCCTTCCCTTTTTATACTCTATTTCAAAATCAAACTGCATCAATTTTTCTATCCATTTCATCTGAGTCCCAGTATGAAGTTTTTGCTCCAGTAAAAACTTCAGTGCTTTTTGATCTGTTCTGATTAAAAAATGTCTTCCCAGCAGATATTGTGACCACTTAGTCATGGCCTTGACTAAAGCTAATAGCTCTTTGTCATACACAGATAACCCTGATGCCTTGCAGAGAGCCCCTTGCTCAAATAAGCCAATGTATGTCCATCCTGCATCAATATTGCCCCTATACTGTAGTCATATGCATTTGTTTCGACTACAAACATCAATGTACTATTAGGCAAAGCTAGCACAGGAGCACTTACTAGTGCTAATTTCAACTACTCAACAGCTGCAGTAGCCTTGTCACTCCAATGATACCCCTCCTTCTTCAAAAGACCAGTCAACGGCTTGCTAATGACCCCATAACCTTGATGAACCTCCTATAGTAACCAGTTAATCCAAGAAAACCCCTCAACTCCTTTAGTGTTTTAGGTATTGGCCAATTTTGAACAACTTCTATCTTTTTTGGATCAGTAGCTACACCCTCAGCAGAGATGAAATGACCTAAGTACTCCACCCTTGTTGCCCCAAAGGAGTATTTAGCCTTCCTCACAAACAACTTATGTTGTACCAGCAAGTTGAAAGTGATTCTCAAATGCTGCAAATGTTCTTCCAAGCTCCTGCGGTAAACCAAAATGTCATAAAAAAAATACCAAAATAAAATTCCTTAGTTAATCTTTGAACACATGGTTCATTAACCCTTGAAAACTAGAAGGTGCATTAGTGAGGCCAAAGGGAATTACTAAATACTTATAGTGTCTAGCATGTGTCCTGAAAGCAGTCTTCTGTACATCTTCCCTTGCCACCCTAATCTGATGATAACCAGACCTAAGATCCAGTTTAGAGTAGATCCATGAACCACCAAGTTCATCTAACAACTCTTCGATAATGGGGATGGGAAATTTATCTTTGATAGTCATCTTGTTGAGTGCCCTATAATCTACGCACAACCTCCAAGATCCATCCTTCTTTCCTACCAATACCACTGGTGAAGCATAAGGACTAGAGCTTGGTCGCACAATGCCTTGATCCAACATTTCTTGCACCATCTGATCAAGGAAATTTTTCTGTCTTGATGAGTACATGTAACACCTAGTATTGACAGGATTGCTACCTTGTTGCAAGGGAATCTTGTGGTCAAACACTCCTTTATGAGGTGGCAAGCCCTTGGGATCCTGAAAGAGTATATGAAACCCCTTAGTTAATTCCAAGATAGGATTAGCACTAGCATCGGCCTGTGGTTCCTCTCGTTGTTCCTGATCAGTTGGCAATACCCTGATCATGAAAAGTTGACAGCCATTTTGGGCTAGCTTGTCCAACTTCTTGGCCTCCACAATTCTAGTTTTCTCTCTAGTACCTTGTATTACCACTTCCTTGCCTTGATACCAGAACCCCAGCGTTAACTTCTGGAAGTTAAGTTTGATGTCTCCTAGAGAAGCAACCACTGAACCCCCAAAATCATATCGCAAGAACCTAGTGACAGCAACAAAAAATCATCCTGGAATGTGAGCTCTTGCATCATCCAAATGAAATTTCTACAAACCTCATTAGTCTGTCTATTGCCACCATCAGGTACATTCACAGACTGTGGTTTGATCAATTGTGTATCTCCCTGCAACTTCTTAATCAGCCTATCTGTTGACACCCAATTTTGGACCTCCACAATATAGATTAATCATCGAAATTCTTTAATTTTTAAACGATTTAAAATAATTAGTTTTATAAAAATTTCAAAAAAATAGTTTGCAAGTTATTTTAAATAGTTGTCACTTTTTATAATTTTTGAATGATATATGTGTTTTATATAATTAGTACATTTTATAGATATTCGAAAATCATCTCGAAAAGATTTTAGTTTTACTTAAATATTTGGTTAATTTATTGGTCATGTAATAGTTTATATTTTAAATTATTTAGTTTATAATTAAGTTAATTATTTTATTTTGTTAAGATTAAGAAGCTCATTAGTTAATTAATATTAATTCGTCTTATTTAGAGTTTAGCCGAATTTGTTAATTTAATTCAATTTGGCTATTTTTTAAACTCCTTTCTTACCTCACTTTAAACTCATTTGGAGGCCATTTTTGAGCTTTTTAATGCCATTTCCAGCAGCCCACTTCTCAAATTAGTAAACCCAACAGCAGTACACCAATACGTACAAAACCGATCAGCAGCCCATTCCAATGCAATTTCCAGATTTCCCAGCCCACATATAATACATACAACAACAGCCCATACAGCAAAAAAATGTGACCCCACCCCTCACCCCTGCGTCATCCTCTTCTTCTCCCAGATCGCGACCCACCTGCAAACCGAGAAGAATCAAATCCAGAACCAGAAGCGAGCCCAAACCAGTCCAAATCGAGCAGCCCATTTGCGTCGTCCTCTTCCTTATCCATTTTGTACGAAGCCAGGTGTTTGCATCTCTCACCTTGAGCGTCCTTGCTCCAAGAATCGGACGGCTCTCCTCTCATTTCCGTTGGGAATGGGTACAAATTGCAGCTTTCTACCTTATCTCTGAAGAGGTTTTTGAATTTGAAATTCAATTTTTTATCAGAAAAATCCCTCCCGTTTCCCTCCTCCCTTAAATCAGCCCTTGTCTTGTTCTATTTAAAGGGGGATCGCCCTCTTCCTTTTAAGGTCCCAGCGAAGGTTTGGGGGGATAGCAGATTTTAAGTTAGAAAATGTTGGGAAGACAGTGATAAAAGGCACAAGAAAAGCTAAAATATAGAGAGAACTGATAGGTAAAAGAGGAGTGGAATTTAGAGTGATAGCATCCATATAACTGAAGTTTTGGGGTTTATTTCTCGGAATTCGAGTCTCCATCGGAATCCGTTGTTGATTGGTGGTGGAATAGCTTGCCCAAACTCATCGCCGTCCTGGTTTGCTGCTCCAGAAGAGGTAAACTCTCTTGCGAGTTATAGTTTCGTTCAAATATTGTTTGCTCTGTTTGTGATCTAGCTGTTTATTTCTTTATGGATAAGGTTAAGTCAAGTTAGTTCTTTATGTTTCCCATGTTTGGTTTGTTAATAATGTATCCTTGCTGTGATTAATTTCTCGATGTCGTTCCTATCGTCTTCCATTGAACATCTCTGTTTGTTAAGTAAAAAATAAAATAAAAATGCAGTTTATCCTTTCCGATCACTTGAGTGAGTTAAACCGAGTTTTTCGCTGATGCAAATGGGGTGTAGGTTTTATTTTTTGATTCATGCGTCTCATGCCTTCATGTAAAACATTCAAGTATTGGGGGCTACTGGTGGTTTTGAATTACTCGAAGAAGCGAGCATTTGACTCCGGTATTTCCTTTGGTACTTCGTTTGGAGCTTGGTATCTCATTCGGTGTTGTTTTGATCTCTCCACTTTAGTGTCTTGCTATGTTGCTGAGTCTCTTTCCGAGTTTCTTTCAACCTATTTTAGTTGTTGATCTCGTCTGCTCGAAATGCCTAGATTAACATTGAAATCAGTCAATTAGGTGTTTGTTCTTGAATCCATGATTTAGGCTTTGATTGAGTTGTATGTTGTTCTTCATATCCATGCCTGTATATTCAAATTCTGTTGGATCTGGTTCATCGGTGCCTTGTTTTGCTTCCAACATGCTTCTTTATTCGGATTATTTAACACCTTAACTAGTTTGCATCCGTTCTCCTTTATAGTGCTAAATATTTCAGTTTATCTTGTCATAGTTTAGCTAACTATTTGATGAGTTACAGTTAGCTATTCATGTTTTATTTTGTTGTTTGCGTATTTGATTAAATTAAAGGATCATCAGTGTCGCATCATACTTGGGCTCAGTTCCTTCAGACTTCTTCTTTTTTTAAGAAAGTTACAATTTGTTTGTTGGAGTAATTGGTTGTTAGATTTTATTTTATTTTTCTTATATAATCTGATTGAATAGAATATTTCCTAAAGTTCTTAGTCTTATACTTTAGCTTAATATTTATTTAGTTGGTTTGAACAAATGCCTTCAACACTTTTTTTAATGTTATTTTAATCTTTAATAGACATACTTTAAGGTCCCGGTTACTTTGTTTGTTGTTGTTAATTTCCTTTGAATGATTTGCTTTGTGTTAAAAGGTTGGAATTGTCAAAATTATCCAGTAACTTATGTCATTTTATTGTAAATCTCATCTATCACTATGAATAAATATTAATGTTTTTCCCTTTATTCTCATGTGATGGGGTCTCATCTGGACTCAAATGCCCTCCTCATTTGCATTCCGATTGGGCCACGAAGGCCCAATAGCATTAATTATCGAGTCAACCGGCCATAAAAAATTGACGAACAGGTCTCGAAGTTAAAGGAAACAAAATCGAAAAATTGAAAAGATTGGGCTAAGGGCCCACTCTTAAATTCAAAAAATTATATTTTTGGGCCTATGCCCACTTGTTTGCTATTATTTATTAGTCTAGGACAGGTGCAACTCAAATGAGCCGAAGGCCCAAAAAAGAAAATGGGCCCAAACACTGATTCAGGCAAATAGAAATCAGATTTGGGCCCAACTCTCTTTTCCTCTCTACTATACTGTGTTCATTTTACTTGTTAGTATTTGCCGCTAATCTTAAGGTTGAACAATTCGAATCCACGTAAGACGCTCATTTCGATTTAACAATTTAACTAAATCAGTCATCTCTTACTTGACTTAGAATAAATAAATAATTTACAAAATACTTCATTTAAATAATATTGTAATATTTTTCTATTTTTCCTCTCCCGATCCTAATTATAACAATTGTTCAAATCAGATAAAGTTAAAATGTTTTAGCCAAATAATTAATTGTCGGATAACCGCGTATTAGCGAGCATCTCGGGTGCTTTAAACCCCTTCCCGAAATGCTAATAAGAACCCCGAACCCCCTTTAAATATTTTCATTAGATTTACTGTTTTAATCTTTTGAAAAAATAGTTTTCTTGATTTTTCTTAAAAATTAAGTGGCGACTCTAAAACCAGTCGAATTATCATTTTAAATAAAACACTATCATCAATAAAATTATGTGAGCTTCCAGGGTCAACCAATATGTTTATAGGACCATCCTTAGTGTAGCCCATGATTCTAATGTATTGAACCCATGGATTCCATTAAGAGCATGTACAAATATTTCACAATTCTGTTCATGCCCCTCCTCCTCTTCATAGTTATCATGATCCTCATGCACTTCTAACATTTGGTCTTCCTCCCCATCTTCAGCCACCTCTAACAAATATAGTTGTTTGTTAGAGCTGCACCTATGACCAGGCACAAACTTCTCATCACAGAAGAAACACAGACCTTTCTGCCTTTTCTCACTCATCTCAGCAGGTGTGAGCCTTCTTGAAGTCTTCCTATTCAGACTCACAGATGAGTCCTCAAATGGTTGGCCTTCTCGTTTGCTTCCTGCTCCCTTGGAAAATGAATTATAGTTCCTTACCCTTGACTGAGAACCCCCTGCAACATATAGAGATGATCTAGTCAACTTCAACTGGGCATTTACCTGAGCCTAAGTGTTTATTGCTAACTGGTAAGCTTGTGGTAAAGAATAGGGCCTATGATTCTTAACAGTAAATCCAATCTCAGGTTTCAAACCAATGATAAAAGCACTAATAGCATACTCAGGGAGAATAACCAGACTGGTCATAATCCTATCAAACTCCTTTTGATACTCATCAACCATACCAACCTGCTTGACTAGTTTAAGTTCAGACATAGGATCAATATACTCAGCCCCAAATCTGTCCATTAGCGCATAAACATACTCCTTCCAAGCAGGGTAAGGTAAGTGAGATCTACTTTTCAGATATGCCAGATGCCATTCTATAGCTATATCATCAAAATGAATGGATGCTACCTTAACCTTCTGATTATAATCTACCTCATCCATCAAAAAGTATTGTTCCACCTTACACAACCATGCTCTAAGATTAGTTCCCTTAAATCTAGGAAATTCCATTTTGGTGAACCTGGTCATTGATTGGTTTCCTGAGCAGTTTCCAGGTGATGCTCCAAATGATACCCCTCCTTGAGGTCCTGCAATATGTGGTCCTTGATTCATCCCTTGTGAAGCATGTCCTTGAGGTGTGGCTGTTTCCATATTAGCTTGAAAAGGAGGCACAAACCCCCACCCCAAAGGATTCATTCCTAGTGATTGTTGCATTCGATAGTTCTGATTCATCCAAGCTACAGGTTCCCAGATGGAGTATAGATGTCTCCACCACCCTCTGTTACTTCTGCTCTTTTTCCTTTATCTGTCATCCTTGTTGCCTCTAGAGATTCCTTCAAGACTGCAAAGGATTTTTCATGATGATCCTCCATTTGAGTTTGCCTCATGGAGACATTAGCCATCTCCAGAGTTATCCTCTCTAACATTGATTTGATCTCAGTCATATCAACAGCCATGATAACACCCACAAAGCTCAAGACTATGCTCTAATACCAAATAATGTAGATTCAATGAAACAATAATATTGATGAACAATAATCAATGGAACGGTAGAAAAAGGGGAAATTCAAGGAATAGAAATGAGGAAGACAAACTAGTTGCTAAGCTAACTTACAACTAAGAGATATATGGCAAACAAGATAATCCCATTTCATTTTTATCAGTACAATAAATATAGGACCACAACCCTAGCTGGTTCATGGAGTATTCTTGCAACAGTGTCCTCACCTACTACTGCTTCTGACAGAGCTATGCTAGCTCATACAAAGATGACTAAAGTGCAATTAAACAAAATATAATACTACTATAACTTCAGGGACTAAAGTGCTAACTTAACAACTTCGGCCATTTTCATTCTGCATCACATGAACCTGTACCAAGATATGTTATAGAGGGCATTTCTGTGGAATTCCCTTACAGACCCTACTTCCCACAGATCGGCGTCATTAGAACGGTCCTGAGGACACTCCGTATAACAGGGGCAGGTAGTTCATCACACTCACTGATCGAGGCTCCTGACGGTACTGGAAAATCATTAGCGCTTCTTTGTGCGGCTCTTAGTTGGCAAAAGCGTCTCAAGGACAATTCTCATTCTCAAGCACAAGCCTCAGGTACTTCATTTCATTCCGCTCTTACCGACTTGTAAGATAATCAGCCATTGATTTCATTTTTTGTGTTTTCAGGAACCCAGATACAGCACCACCTGCTACAAATAATGTGAAGAACAAGATACCTGCCATCTATTATGCGTCGTAAGATACAATATTACTGGATCCTTTATAAAGTGGAACCCTTAGAGGCTTAGAGAGACCTTAGGCATTAGCGAGGGAATGTAGAGTGTAGACTTGTTTTAACAAGCAACAAACTTTAGGGCAGGGAATTGCTTGAATTTGTGTTTTGAAAATCAGGTCTTTTTTTTTTTTATCAGGGTGTGTTTGGTAGGAAGTAAAATGTTTTTCTGAAAAATAAGTAGATTTTTGACTTATTTTCTCATTATTGGTTAGTGAATAAAAAATATTTTTGTAAAAGATTTTTTAGTGTTTGATTTATAAATGAAAAATAATTTTGAGAAAATATCTTTTAATTTTATTAGAGAGTTGAAAATGATTTTTAAATTGAAATTGAAAATATTTTTTTAAAAATAAACTTATTTATTTTGGGGGGAGGGTGGGGTGATGGGGGTGGGTTGGCGTGGGGGAGGGGGGATGGGGGATGGGGGTAAAAAATAAAAAATTAAAATTGAAAGTATTTTTTAAAAAACAAACTTAAATTATTTTTTTTGGGTTGGGGGTTGGGGGTGGGGAGCTGGCGGGGGGGGGGTCGAGGATAGGGGGGTTAAAATAAAATTTGAAATTAGAAATATTTTTTAAAAATAAATTTTAATTTTTTTGGGGGGGAGGGGGGTGGT
>JAJOOS010007533.1:0-18711 GCA_029582725.1 Solanum chiquidenum
TTATTTTCTTAAGAAACACCTTAGATAGTTGTATTGGTTTGGTTTGGTTTATAGATTTAAAAATTCGACATAAATGGTTTGGTTTGATATTTGAAAAATCCGAACTAACCCGGCCATGTACACCCCTAATAGAAACTGATCTTTCTTTGGGCCAAAGGCCCAATTTCAACCTGTCTTAAAAACTAACAAAATAATTGCCAAATAGGTGGGCTTTTGGTCCATTTCTGCTGCCTTTATACAACATATACAACTTCTGTATATCGTTGAATATTTGGCGTATATTGTTGTATACAACCATTTATTTCGCTCCGTACACCTGTAAATCAGCCTTCCAGCCTTGCACTTTGGTTTTCCAACCTGTATTTCAACACTTGACTTGTGTATAAATGTATACAAACGTATACAGTCCAATTTAGGACATTTCAGAGGCTTGCAACCTGTCCTCAACCTATAGTTCTATTTTTAAAGGCCCAAACAAAATGAAGGCAGACTCGATGGAAAAATTTTGGGCTGACATGACCCAAAAGCAATGCGGGATAGAAGCTAAAGTCCACGGGACTCATTCATAGAGGTTACATGCACCAAAAAAGAAAAAATGTAAGAACCAGTAAGATGAGCTATGAATTTAAGAAAAAAGAAACTCAAACTGATCACTGCATCCTTGTCCTAAGTCAACAATCAATACTCAAACAAATCCATATATTAGCACTTGCCTGATTAAAAAAAAATAGGCAGACTGATTTTTAAACAAGACAAAGAAGAGAGAAAAAACTACTGGAATCTTAATAATAAAATTCATGTTCAATTCTACTCACAACTCATTCATATTGAGACTCAAACTAAATTAACACTTCGCCAAACAAAGAAAAAGAGGCTAGACTTGATCACGCAAGGGACTAGAAATAAAAATCTACACCATCATGAACCCGACAACCTAAGATCGATAATCAACTTCCAAAGATAAATATGAGCCATTAATTTAGAAGACAACAAGCTACCTTGAATGCTAGGAAATAAAGAAATAAACAAATTACTACAAAGAGAACTCAAATAAAAAATAATGTTCACCCCCCTTCTCTTAGCGCGAAACTTTAATGAATGATCAAATTGAAAACATATGTAAAGAAAACAGTGATTCAGACTACAGCACAACATCAAGTAATCTATGGAGATTCACATTCTACAAGCTCAATTACAAACGGTAAGCATTTCGACTAAAATAAACAAGATAAGAGAGATAGACTCTATTCAAACAAGGCATACTAAACAATGATGTAATAGACCCCAAGTCATTAGAGAAAGGGGAGAAGGGGAAACCTACTTAGATATAGATAATAAAATTCAATTTTAGCGAGATTCAAGGTGAAAAATAGACATAAAAACAATAAAGTTGCAATAGTAGAAGAAACTCAACAAGTAAAACCAACACAAAACATACTTTAGTAGCTTGAAATAAATATCTCATCAACTCATCTTTAGTTGAGATGGACTCGAAATAAACTAACTCAACATAAAGGGTAACAAAGGATGTATCACTAACACTTCTATAAACAAGATCTTTAAAGGTACAAACAACTAACCGATGAATTACGATACTCAGATTTGAATGTAGAAGGAGCAGAAACCATAAAGAAGAAAGAAGAGGCAGTAAACTACTCAATGAAATATGAAGAAATTAATAATCAATCTCAACGCCAAATGGGTCATCAAATCTCATGCAACAAAGACAGAAAATGAAAATAAATAAATTATGAGTGAACAGACCATCAACGACTACTGATTCACAGCCAATAAATACACTTCGAATCATAACATTTAAACGCTTTAATATTCTTGAATCAAGCAATCGACACATTAAGAATAAAAGAGACATGGACTAAGATAAGAGTTACCTTTTATAATGCAACGAACTGAGAAAAATAAGTAGGGGAGCAGCCCTCCACGAGCACAATGATAAATTTTGAGAAGGTTTTTGAACAAACAAGATAGTAAGGCTATGGATTGAACCAATTATCTTCTCTGTTTTGAAGTGTATTTCATATGTATTTTTGTATAGATTTCTTGATAAGCTGTTTTTTTTTTATATCAATCAAAAATCTAACCACAATAAAGGAAAGCGTATATAAAAGGGAGAAACTAGGGTTTGATTTTTTTAGGGAAAAAAGAGATTCATATAAGAATTTGAATTTCAAACCTTTTCTCTCTTGAATCAGGAAAAACCGATCCTGATTGTCGTTATTGCTTTAAACGTCTGTGTTCTTTTGTTGAATGATAATTGGGCCGGATCGAGTCGTTGCTTCTGATTGGATGGAGATTGGGCTTCACAATTGGAGGAATTGAATTGGTTAGTTGGGCTGGGAATGAGTTGAGTATTAAGAGTGGCAGTTGACTTGATTTTGTGTTAGTGATGCAGTCCCACTGTAGCAGGTGAATTTTCCTTTTTTCTGTCGTAGTCCCCCAAACAAAGTCCCTCTGCACTTTATTGATTATTTTGGTGGGGAGTTTGATGTATTGCATCACATGGAAAGACATGCCGTTGAGGGTAACTTTTGCAAGCACAATCCTCCTAGTTAGGTTTAGGAACTTTGTTTTCCAACCTGCTAGTCTTCTCCTTATATTGTCAATGATGGAATGGAAGTCAACATTAATTGGTTTCATGTGAAAAATTAGAAAGCCAAAGTACTTCCTGAAGTACTCAGAAACACATATACCTAAAATGCTTGAACAAGTGTCCCGATCATGATTGGTACAATTTTTTGAGAAGATAGTTTTGGATTTGGAGTGGTTTACTGATTGACGTTTCAAAGAGGCTTCATCCAATTCTAAGTGTCAACGATCGTTAGTCAGTATATAACTCAATCAAATGAGTTGGGGTCGAATCCCACAGGGAGCGGTACATGTTTAAGATTCAATTGAGAAGTACAAATATGATCAAATCAGTCATAGGAATAGAAATTATCGAATAAAGACATTATTCAAATCAGGAGGTGACACGAATGTCAAATGGGGGGGGTTTTGGTTTGAAATTATCAACTATAAACAATGGTAATCAATACGAAATAACAATAGTGAGATGGGTTCTTGGGATGTGATTCGATTATAGGCTAATATAGGAAAATGGGTAATTGCAACTATTAGAAAATAGTTAGATATTAGTGAGTAAGCTAGACTATAGAGGAGGTAAACTTTCTCTCGAATAATTTACCTCGAATCAAGTCGATTTCTCTCGAACATCAACAAGCATGCTAAATAAGAACAACCCACACCTTAATCCATTCACTTTCTCGAGCTGAATGTGTGGAAAATGGTTTAGGATTCACTCTCTCAAGCTGAACCATGACAACCCAATACCCAAAAATCATAAATCAATAATCTTAGTTTTAAAACCTCTCTCTCGAGCAAGCCAAAAATACAAGAGTAGAACTGCATTTGCAACTACAATTCTTTTAAATTAAACCACAATTAATGATTGAACTCACTTCTAAATAGCATTTAAACTAACAATTATCAATACCCATAAACTAAATCAGCTCATAATCACATAATCACACTCCAAAAATTGGGGTTTTAGTTAGACATCATAAAAAGATAAAAATCATTACCAAATTGAGTTTCCATTAACTCGGTAAGATTGATTTCGTCTTTACAATGGTCCAATTCGAAAAATCTCAAAGACCCACTTCAATTCTTCAAAGCTAAAGGAAAACTAGAGAAAACTTGTCTTACAGTTCAAAACTTAATAATAAACTAAGATATTATGATATCAAATACTAAACTAAATGTTCAAAAATGTATTTATAGTCGCCAAAAATGTGTTGCGAAGAGTCACTCGGCGAAGTAAGTCGGGCTCACCGAACCACTCAGCGATCTGCCGACTGCTCATTTCTCTCGCCAACTTGGTTCTTTCCTTCAGGGCTTGGCACACTGGAACTTTAGGCGGTCAAGTAGCCATTCGGCGACTTGCCAAGTGGACTTGGCGATCACCAGACTTGCCTTTCTTCATTATTTCAGCCTGCTTTGTTCCTTTTTGCAAATTAGTGTTGTTGTTTCGTTCCTCAATCCATATACCTGGAAATCAAGGGTTTTACATCAGTTATTGGCACAAAATAAGTATTTGAGGACACTAAGTCTATATAAATAAAACCCTAAATGAGTCCAAATTTCAAATTCATCATTTACTCTATGACCAAATCGATTGCAGAAGGCATGAAGGATGTTATTATTGGTATTGCAATTCTTCTGATCAACTTTGGCAAAAAGGCAAAGGTCATCACAAATAAGAGATGAGAGGCTTTGGGACCCCTTATCAAAATTTTGATGGGGTTTCAGTGCTTGTCATTGACAGCCTTGTCGATGTTTCTCGAAAGTCTTTTCGTGATCATGAGGAAGAGGTAGAGAAACGTGGATCCCTTTGACTGATTCCTCTTGAAGAATGGAAATAATCAGTTTTCCTCCAATTGACAAGGATGACTATGAAGGTAGTGGTGTAAAAGGACATAATGAGCTTGGACAGATTGGTAGAGAGGTTGAAATAATGGAAGGTGTTCCTAATGTAAGACCACTCCAGCCTATACAATTTCTTTTTAAGGTCTATCTTTAAGATCTTGTTAGGGCTTTCACATTTCATTTTTTCATAGCGGGTAAAGTATTTTGAACGATAATGGAATTATCGAAAGCCCTTCTATTTGAAAGAAATCTAGCTTGACTAGGGCCAATAATGGAGGAAAGAATGGGCTTGATACAATTGATAATAATTTTGGTCACAGACTTGTAGTTGGTGTTGCAGAGGCCTATGGGCCTGTAGCTTCTAAGAGTTGGAGGGTTGGGGCTTTTAGGGATGAGACACATGAGGGTATAGTTTTTATTAGGATGCATAGAGGAATCTTCAAAAACATTATTGTAGAAGGTAGTTATTTTCTCCTTAATAATGTTTCAGTATTTTTGGTAGAACATGTGGTGGAGCCCGTCCAGTCTTGGGGATTTAAGGGGATTAAATGAGTGAAGAACTTTGAGGATTTCATTATCTTTAAGGAGGTTGTAAAAACTTAGTCAGATTAATGGAGAGAGCATAGGGCAGATCTATGTTGATTGAGTAATTTCTATCAGAACTAAGATGTTCAGTAGTATAGAGGTTCTTGAAGAAACAAGTAATGTGGTTTCTTATATGGTCCTCTATTTGGTTTCATATGTTGTCCTTGATAGAAACTATGCGATTCCTCCTCCTTATTTGAATGGTGGTTGTGTGGAAAAAGTTGATATTGACATCACCAACACATAGCTAATTAATTCTTGATTTAGTCCTCCAGAAGTCCTTTTCAGCTATTAGGAGGTTAACATAATCCTTTAGGAGGGTGGACTCGAGCTCCTATGGGAAAGGGCTAAGATGGTAGCTGAGGGATTTTTGAATTCCATCCAATCTAGCCAAGATTCTTCTCATTTTTTAGAAGATGTTGCCAAAGGTTGTATTATTCCATTTGGTTGATTACTTTTATAAGAGGTGAAGGGTGCCTGCACCACTCTTCTTTGTCCAGTAAAGTGCCACTCTTTCTCTGTTATTTGATTCTTTTTCTTTTTAATTTATGTGACATTATTTTATATGTATTAAATTTAAAATTTGACTTAATCACAAATATGAATAATTTTGAGTGAATTATATATTAAAGGAAAAAAATATTAAAAAATTTCTCAACTTTTATATATTAGTTGACTTTACCTTTACCGTTAAAATAAAGTTATTCTTACCCCTACCATTAATAAACTTATCATCCGTACCCCTTCTTGGACGAAAATTCCTAAATCAACTAAAGTAACCCGAATTCTTTTAAACAACACATTTCCATTTTAAACTCATGCACGATCCCCCTCTAAAAATACCCACATAATCTCCTAAATTGATTCCTCAATCAAGTATCCAGTCGCTCCTTTAAATCCAACCCCACCCATTATAATAAATACTCCAACTCATACCAAATTAAACCTCCTAGATGACCAACAACATGGTTAAAATATTGACATTGAATTGGATTGAACTTTGAAGAGATCTGCAACGGTTTCCAACTAATTTCATGGATAGCCATTGAATTGGAGTTGAAGCCTTTTCTTCTTTTTCAATTGCAGCTGAAGTTTAAATAACCAGTTATTCCACCATTTCAAAAAAGAAAAGGAAAAAAAGCTTGAGTTTGATTTCAAAATTTGGAAGTTGCGAGTTATAAATGGATTTTGTTTTTATCTACTTTTGATGTTGATATCGTTTCATGGTTATCTGTTGATTTGGAGAGGATCAATTTGAAAAAGGCAATCCGCCATTGAATTTCAATCTAAGGTCAAATTTGAAAAATTGAATTGCTACATATGAGCTCCATTTGGTGAATATTACTGCAAAAGATCGAAACTTCTCGGTGAGTTTATGTATGAAATTCGAAATAATTTTGTGAAGAATTCCAATTTTTTGAGGTGAATTTCTTTAAGAGAGTTATTTAGATCTCGTCCATGATTATGTTGTCCAATGTTGAAGGATACGTAAAGGAAATAGATTACCACCATCATTTATGAGATTTTCTGATAACCCATTCTTGATAATAAAAAAAAACTTCAATTTTCTTATTTGTTGTTCGAATCCTCGGAGATGATAATCTTGATTGTCATACAAGAACATAAGTGGACTTTGGATATTCTAATTTGCATGGTGGCACACTCGACAAAAATAATGAAAGATAGTTCTTGGTTTGGATAAACTTGAAAATTATATTTGGGTTCTTATAACGCTGGTAGATTTTTGGATCTAATTTGATTTGAATTTTAATTTAATGAGTTGGGGTCGGGTTAGTTGAAAATTTATTTTAACGGATAATTTTGATTGAAATTGGGTAATTGAAATCAATTTGGGAGATTCCGTCCAAATCAAGGGTATATGTGTTAAGTTTGTAGAGGCGAATGCATGAATAACTTTATTTTAACGGTAAAAGTAAAATTAACTAATAAATGAAAGTTGAGGAGTATTTTGACCCTTTTCCTTATATTAAACGACTTGAAACGTTAAGAGGAGATAATATCTACAATTTGGAACTATTTAGAGAAAACTACAGTTGGTCGGAAAAAAAGGCTTATAAATGGCAGCAATGTATAAATAATGTATACACATGTCTAATTACATAATTATACATTACATATACACGTTATACACTATTTATATAATATCGATACATTACATTATACATATACATGCCACCGTTTCTGTTGAAACTGTTTATTTCACCCGTACAATGTAAGAAGTCCAAAACACAATTGACCATCAAATTAAAGACCATTACATTAACATCAACCAACTAATTTTTTTTACCCAAAATAGTGCTTTTAAAAGGAGTTCCAAGAATATACTGAATTTATTTTAAACTTATGTCCCTTTTGAGATGTTAAACAAGTTAAATGTTGAAAAAAAAGATGTTTGTCAATCTATCCTTACATAAACTTAACCAGACTCGAATTTTGTTCAGTCTCAATAAGTCTGAACTACAACTACTGCTATTGATACAAATAATCTAGCTAGGACTCTATTAATTTTCATGTATGAATTAAAGTTTCTCTTTTTCCCTTAATTAATTCATATGTAATTGATTGTTGATTGATATTTGTAGATATCAAGTCGATCCTAAAAATAAAGTGATCTTTCTTCTAATTGTTGTTCCATTAGTAATAAGTACATTACTTTCATTTCTACTACATAAAATTGAGAATGCTAACTGGTTCAAACACCCTCACGTAACAGAAAAAAGCTAAGCAAATACAATTTTCATTCAAGAGAACTAAAATAAGAAATCTAATTAAAAAGAGCTTAGCTTTAGCTCAGATTTGAAGTATATACTATGAAATTAAATAATGTGGATGTGCGTACGTATTATACGATTCTCTATCTAAAGTATATCATATACAATTTGATAATAATTAATTTAATCTAAGATCTCTTGAAACCATTTTGCAATGGTGAATTTGGAGTTAATCTCTTGTGTATAGTTGTTTCTGAGTGAATGGTTGGCGATGAAGGAGTACTTCTTCTATTATTATTATGATGATGATGGTGTTGTTTTTGGTGATGATGGTGTGGACTAGCACTACTTTCTTTGACCTTCACTTCCTGTTGATCATCTGTTGGAGCTGTGTACACAAATGTTACCATTGAGTTATGTTCATAGTCCTTTAAAGGTTCTAAAGTTGTCACCACATTACTCATATCTGGTCTAGCTTTTGGCCTATTGCTTAGGCATTGATAAGCTACTAATGCTGCTTTTTGAACTCCTTCTTCTGAGTACATGCCTTCGAGCCTCGAATCCATTATTCTACGTAGTTTTCGAGGATCTTTCAGTTGTGGTCTTGCCCAATCTACCAAGTTTTGTTCTCTATGTGGACGACCTTTGTCTACAGATCTTCTACCAGTTAGAAGCTCCAAGAGTACTACTCCGAAGCTGTATACATCACTAGCTGCAGTCAAATGACCTACACAAATATGAAATGAAATTAGCATGTCTGTCTGTATACAATAACGATTGGTCATATTTTGAATAATTACCTGTCATGATGTATTCAGGAGCAGCATAGCCATGTGTTCCCATGACTCGAGTTGAGACGTGTGTGTCATCTCCTTCTGGACCATCTTTTGCAAGTCCAAAATCTGAGAGTTTAGCAGTGTAATCCTGTTGAACAAAAACACAACAAGGAATTAGGATTTTGATTTACTCAAAATAGCATAGCACAATATATATATATAGAAATTACACTACTTACGGAGTCTAACAAAATGTTTGAAGCCTTGAAATCACGATAAATGACAGGTTTTTTAGCTTCATGGAGAAAAGCAAGACCTTTTGCAGCACCAATAGCTATTTTCATCCTCGTTGACCATGAAAGTGATACTGAATATCCTGCAAATAATTTAAAAAAAGTCAGTAATAACATCCTTTAAGTTAAAAAATTATATACTCCATATTTTTAAATTTTAACTTGCATCACGTGAAAATTTTTCTATTTTATTTTATAACAAATGACTTATATATCAATATAAAGCAAGACTTTCTACGTACAAAGCCGATAGTTGCTTTGTAACTAAACTTTAGTTGACCTACTCGTTTTCGTAGGGTCGGAATAAAAGTGTGGTACAACAACCACCCTCAATTGACTTGTTCATATTATTAAAATCCTTAATTACTTCCCTTCTTCATCATATTGATCAATATTAAAGAATTAATAAACATTTTAACAAAAAAGTAATTACTTTTAAATTAGCTAGTACGTAACGTAGATTAATGAGGGAATTAAAAAAAACATACTTCTAAAAAGTTGATTCTCCAAGCTTCCTCTAGGCATGTATTCATAGACTAGCAATCTGTTATCTTCTTCACAACAATATCCTATCAACTTCACTAGATGTGGATGCCTCAATTGTCCAAGAAATATCACTTCTGTCTGTTCACAATAATAATAATTAATATATCAGGTGAGTTAAAAGATAATTAATATTTGTATGTAGGTAGGTACGTACCAGCCATTCTCGATGACCTTGTGAACCATCTAAATCGAGGTTCTTAACAGCAACAGGCTGAGCTTTAATAGCATTAGGTCTAAGTTTATCATCAATGAATCCTTTGTGAACTGGGCCGAACCCTCCTTCACCGATGAAGTTACTCGTGGAGAAGTTTTGTGTGATCACTCTAAGTTCTTGTTGCGTAAAGGCATGAATATTTGAACCAGCAAGAGAGATCGAAAGATCTGATGATATAGTTGAAGAACTAATATCCGATACAGGAATCCCATGGAACGATATTTGTTTTGTAACGGCCGACACCTTTCCTATTTTTGGAACTTTTTTCGAATTTTCGTGTGATTTAATACAGCTAGGAACAAGTGATTCCCATCCAATCTTCATCACTGTCATTTATTGTTAAAAATACTTTGATTCGATGATCGATATCTATGTGTTTGGAATGTTGTTGTTGTGGAGAAACTAGAAAAAAAAAATGAACTTTTGGATATGGAAATGGAAGAATGGTTGGCTAAGGACTTTATATGGAGAAAGTAAAGTTGTAATATTCAAAATATCCAACTGCTTTTGCTACCAGACACAAAGAAAAAAGTTTGGGAATACCTTTTTATATATGTCATTTTGATATCATGCACTACATGTGTAATTTTCTCTATTTCTATATATAAAAAATAATCCATTATTTAAGTGTATATATTTTGTAGTTGATATATTCTTGCGTTCCCATAGTATTTAATTTGTTGTACGTGTTTTTCTAATTTTTTGACGGGTCCAATATATGGATATATAATATTACTATTCTTTACAAGTGTATAAGGACGTGGAGATAAAGTTATACTCCCTCCGTCTCGTTTTATGTCTCGTATAAAATAATTCTTAAATATTTGTGTGATTGAAAATCATTTAATTAAAGACAAAAAAAATATTTTAAAATTAAATTATTTATAATTATAGTAAGATGACATTTTTTGGGACAAAGTGAAAATAAGAATGTCATATAAAATGGAACACGTAGCGTATGATTAAGAATAAAGGTGTGGAGTAATATTAATGAAGAAGTGGACAAGGGCAAAATAGGGAGTTAAAAAAGTTTTAGTTGAATGGAAAATGACTTGGCTGCCCCCACTGTTTACGTTTGACTTTGTTTAAATTGGATTATTACTTGATTTTTTAGGAAGCTTTGGAAGAAATATTCTGTTTCCAGACCTTCTACATTGTTTCCATTTTCCATCTGTAAAGTGAATTTATTCCGACTTGTTTGACCTCCTTTTAATTCTTTTATTTATTCACCAAATGTTTTTCTAAAAAAATTCATTGTAAAGGATATAAATCTAAAAATTCGGGATTCAAATATCAATTGAGACCAACAAAGAAAAAAACACTCAAAAGAGTCCTTTCGTATAAGAAATCTACTTATTTAAGTTAAATTTTCTAAAATTTATTTTTATTTGTCTACTTTGATTTTGCATGCTTCTTAAAAAATAATGATTAATATGAAAATTTTACCACAATGGGTTAATTAATTTATGGAAAAAACTTACCATGCTAAAAGTGAGAATGAGTAATTAATGTTGTCGGTAAAACATAAAAAAAAAGTATTTTTCTCTTCATGCTATAAGTGACGAGTAAAAGAATGAACGGAGAAGTACAATATTTGATTGCTACTTAAGAAAATGTTATTCTGATATAAAATTATTATCATTTTCTTTGTAGCGGCGTAGCCACATAGTCGAAAAATTATACGATGTATATAGAAAGTAACACAAAGTATATAGGTAAAAAATTATTGTTCCTACATATATATTAAATCTTGAATATTCTTAACAAAAAATCTTATTTCGCCACTGCCCGTATAATTAATACATGTATAAGTTATGAGGATTTTTTTTTTTTGGTTTAGCTCCGACTAAATTCAGATCGCGCTCTATAGGGCCCATTCGGGGGTGGCGCTCCCAACAAGATTTTCTCCATAGCCAGGGCTCGAACCCGAGACCTCTGGTTAAAGGTGAAGCGCTCCCACCAGTGCACCACAACTCATGTTGATAGTTATGAGGGAATTGATGTACTCTCTTATGTGCGAGCTAAGTAAAAGATGGAATAACTATCACTTGCATAATTCTACCCGTCTATCAAACGACCTCTTAAGTTATTCTTTCATCAATCTAAATTTGGATCGACAAATTTAATTAATTTGTGTCTGTACTGATGAAAGATAACAATAAAATGATTCAGACACCATTAATATATATATATAAAGACAAATTTTGTGGTGAGATTTTTCAAATTATTTGTAGTGAGATTTTCTGGGAAATATACGTACAACTTACTTTTCTAGTAATAAATAAAATAAATAAATTGCATGAAATCTTGTGATTCCGGTTTGGCCCATTCTTCCAGCGCGTTTCCACGCCGGGGTTCTTTGATTTAATCAGCCACCAATAATAATTAATATATATATGTTGTTGAAAATAGCTAATAAGGACAAAAGTTATGTCTTACAAAAGACTTTAAAATAAAGCACTAATTTGGACAATTACATATGTTTTATAATTGTGTATTACTTTCTTAGAATTTGCTAGGGCGGCCTGTTTAAGGTTAATGTAATTTGAAATATGCACATAGCCATCACATGGTAGAAATAAATAAGAATATATATATAACCTCAACTATGATTATTGAAGTGTTAACTAATAACACAGGTTTATCACACCTACGTAAAAAATAAAGAATTATCGACAAACAAAATTTTGTAGTTAAATAACAAAAAATTCATGTGCTCATGTTAATTCTATTTAGCTATGGATTAGCAACATACACATTATATAAAAATTCAATTAATTCAAAGCTATTTAGCGATGAATTATTAGAAATTATCGATAATTAATTCAATATTTTCTTGTAGTGACACATGCGTTGAGATCACTTTTACTTATTTTGGAGACAATCTATAAAAGAGTAATTATTAGTACTATCTTATTGACCTATATTTTCGACTTGATGATTAAGTCTAATATAATCCACCTAATTAATTAATTAAAATAACTCAAGTAATGTAAGGTATTTTAAAATCTTTATAAAATACACACATTAAATGGTAACTTTGTCATCAAAAGGTCACAATTTCAAAACACAAACAAGTTGGATCACCATTTGCCTCTTAATTTTGTTACAAAAATTATACTTAAGTCTAATTGCCGTTGATTTTGATGTATGTTTTACTTATTACTAAAAAAAACAAAAAAACAAAAACATGGCCTAAGATATACTAAATAATTGTAAGACTTATTACATATATTTCTCATATTAATTTGATTCTATTCCAACTTCTAGAAAGATCCAAAAAATGTTGTGATTAAGTTATTTAGCAACCATTGGTCTGGAGTTATACTTACCTATCTAAATATAATATATTATTGGAGCAGGTTTAATTAGTAGAACTAGCTAAAGATTTCTTTCCTAATACTCCAATTAAATTATGTATATAGTATAGTTTTTTTTTAAAAAAAAAATAGTGGTAGGGGTATGAGACACGCTTTGTTTGCAATGATTTAGTCAGAGGTCAAAGCATAAATACTGATTTATCTAATCTATCTATCCGCAAGGACTTTGTAAGCAAAAGGTAGGTTTGTTACCATAGTGGTTGGTTTCATCTTCTAGAAGCTTAGCTCATAAACCAAATCATAATTTATTGGTTTGACCTTTGTTTATATTTTTTCAAATTTTATATAATGGAGTACCATCCTATCATATGATTTATGTGCCAGAAAAATCGTAGGTTAACTAGCACATAATTATACATAAAGTAAATAAAGAAAGAAAAATAATATAATGATTTAGTGAGATTTTCTTAAGTCTAATCCTCTAAGTGAGCCGAAGTAGAGAAAGTTTTTTTATTATGAAAAAAGAGAGAGTGTATAATGCTTATGAATCCCCAACTATATATACACATATATATATATATATTTGACAGGAGCGGAGAATATCACTCTATCAATAACAAGAAAAAAATAGCAATTTCGATTTTAAATAGCTCAAACTTGAAAGTAGGGGTGGGCAAAAATACCGAAAAACCAAACTGAACCGAACTATTTCGGTTCTTCGGTGTTTCGGTTTGGTGTCGGTTCTTCGGTGTTTCGATTCAGTGTCGGTTCTTCGGTGTTTCGGTTCGGTGTCGGTTCTTTATTTTTGGAACTTCGGTTCTTCGGTTCGGAGTTCGGTGTAAGGGTCCCGAAACTACGGTGCACCGAAGAACCGAAGTTTTATTAAATTAATTTAAAAATATTTTGAATGTGTTGAATCGTGTATCCAAAGAGATAGTGCCGTTTGATGGTGTTGTGTTTTTTTTTAAAAAAAAATGTGTGGACAAGTCTTTTTAGACCTTGTTTTGTGAGTAAAGATAACTGTTGTGTGCTCTTTAACATTTATCTGCATATGTTTACTGATTCTGTCGCTGTATATTTAGTTGGTCATCTCTGTAGCAACATGGGAGGGTAAATAATCCATCTAATTAACAAATCCTTTGGCATCTTTGCTAGAAACAGAAACAAAATTTGAATTCTTCTAGTTAAAGAATCATCTATACAGTGTCTTCTTAATTATAAATTAAACACATGAAACTCTTAACACTTTATCATATTTCCTCTTTATTTTTATTCACACCGAAAAAATGATTTAAAAATACCGAACTAAATCGAATCGAAGTAGAAAAAATCGAACCGAACGGATCTAGTTTGGTATGAAATATGGTGCACACTTTTCTAAAACCGAATACCGAAGAACCGAATCGAAATTTGATTAAACCGAACCGAAGAACCGAACGCCCACCCCTAGCAACCTGCTATCTATCTATCGATAGGCGAGAACCGTCTTCCTCTTTCCTTCGGCCCATATTTTAAAGCTAGCAAAAAGTTCGAGCCTTCGGATCTCTTTTGAATAGTGGTTCTATTGATGCTGAGACTGATACTTTGACTGTCTCCCATATCATTCGATAATATAAATCCACTACTTGCCTGATCGACGCTAAACTCAACAGATCCTAAGTAATTTCAAATTAATATGAGAAAGGTTCCCTCAATTCTATAAAGACAAATATATTATTCTTTACCAAATCTATTAGATGATTAAGGGTTTCCTAGATATCCAATGGACAAATTCAAAACATAATTAATAATTTATTTAACACTGAATTTACCAATATAAAATATAAATATTTAATTGCAATACTACAATAGTCCAACAAAGGCCACCACAATAAACAATTCTAATATTTATTTTCTTATACATTTTAATTAGTCTATAATGTTTAATTAATCAATAAATAATTGCGATATAACTTGTATACCCAATGCATACTTTGATTATACCTTTCTTATAATGTACTGATTATACATCATTGCAGTCAAATTAACTCTGTTTTAGTGGGTAATGTTTGTTTGAAAATTTCATAGTTCCTAATGTAATTATAGTGAGATAATGTTATATATGTTTATTGATATTTGACATTTAGACCAAATATAGTTGTTATGCAAAAGTATGAAAAAATAAATAGTTTAATGAATTGTGTATCAAAAAGAAGAAATATATTTTTTAGCCAATATAACAAAAAAAAGTACGAATTTAAAAAAGGCAAACATCAAAGTTATGATCATAACTAATGGACATCATTTACATATTTTTTTTTTTCTTTTTAGATATTTATACTTGAAATTTACAATGTGCATGACATTAATGATGATTACAATAAATATTTTAATATTTTATTATTATACATATATATTTCTTATAAAATGTTATTACACAATATTTGAGTATGACGATTGTAAATGAGTAATTTTACATAGAGAGTACCGCTATAATAAGTATCAATAAAATATAACATGAAAAGTCTATTTTGGAAAAAATCAGGACAATATACTAAAATATTATTATAACAATTAACTGTTATAACAAGACTTGACTGTATTACTATTAGGTAATTGAAATTTCTTTTAATCGACCGACTAAAAATGTCACGATGCTTATTGAGTAGCATGGCTGCTTGGGATATTGAGTTCAATCAATTAATGTTATCAAACCAAACAAATTGTGGTTATTCTAGATGATGAACCAATTAAGTCATATTATGAAGTATAGAACAAAGAAATAACAATAATAATAAATATTAGGTAGGACCAAAAGATAGTAGGTATATATAGGACCATGGATATCATCAACATGATGTTGTTTGTAAATTGTAATTACATCGTGAGAAATTCATTAAATTTATTTGACAAAAGGTCTCTTAATTAAATTAGGACATATTTTTAATTATAATGTACAATATTATATGATGAAGTGGTAGGTAGATGTGGAGCCAGCTATATATTTTCTAAACTCTTAGCCATCACTTTGCAAAAGTCAGTCAATAGCCATTATATTTATTGTATTAGATTTCTTATACTATCAGTTAATTATGTAAAAAAATTGGAAAGAAAATTGAAATGTTATCAGCATATTTTGGTTTTGTAAAGATGAATTTGGAAAGCTGCTGATCTTACTGAAGTGAGGGCTGAGTAAAAACTTTATCCGTCTCAATTTATGTTATATTTTTAATTTGATACGAAATTTAAAAAAGATAAAAAGATTTTTGAAACTTATGATATAAAACAATCAGCGTGTTATTATTTTTGAGACAGACTAAAAAAAAGTGTTAATGATTCTAGGAATGTGAAAGAGAGAAAATTGCTTCCTTCTACCATTAAGACGATATTTAGAACTTTAGAAGACTTTCTGCTTAGGGGTAAAGAGTGTTTTTAATTTTTTTTAAATAAAACATGATAAACTATTATTTCGTAATAATATTAATATAGAATAATTTTATAGACACTCCTCTTGATTTAGTTTCATAACATTAATATCTTTTGTTATTTGCAATATTACAGTTATCACTTTTGTTTTAATTTAGTTGTAATAACTTTAAACATATTTATTATTAACATTAAAAAAAATATGATTCTACTAATTTACCCTTTCTATTATACTCTTTTATTATTATTATTATTTTTAACAAAAAAAAACACATCTTTTTCAAACACTAACCTCTCCTAATGTTTTATTTTCAGTGACATGTATTTTTATACACCAAATAACCACATTATTTTAGATTGCTTCCGAAAAAAAATCGAATCGATCAATACGAAGTCCACATTACTACAAAATATTTAAGTTTTTATCAGTGCAATAACCAATTAACCGAAGAAATTATACATTGAATTTCGAAGAATTATAACTCGAACAATTTGAATTTTGCCTGCCAAAACAAAAAAATAAATAAACAAAAAAAAAAAAGTTTTAGATATTTCCTCATTGTATATAGAAGGTCTTTTTCAAGAATATCAAAGTCAAGATTCTTGATATTTCTTCAAATGAAGTGCCCAATAATGTCAAAGTCTTCCCTATAAAATCAATACTTCTTCTCTGGTTATTGATGAATTGTTGAAGAAGATTAAGACACAACCTCTAGATGTAAGTTTCTTTGTTTTATATTTAAAAAGTATTCAAAAATTATTATTAAATAAAAGTGTATATTGAAAGGGAAAATTAGTTGGATTATAATTTTTTTTTATATTAATGATAATAAGTTAAAAAGTTGTTAAAAAAAACAAGGAAAGACCTTTGGTAATGTACAAACTATTAGAGAAGTTAGTGTTATAAAATTAAATTTCGAAAGAAGTGTCTAAAATTATTTGTACATGTACGAAAATAGAACGTTAAAGTTGCTTTCTCTCCCATTTTGATGTACTTAGCTCAGGCAACGAGCGAGCCGGCTTGGTGTTCAACTCGGTTCAGCTTTATTTTAGCCCAACTTGATTTGATTTAATTATAGTCAAGTTTAGCTTGCCTCAATTCTATTTCGATCGAAATTTGGCTTGGCTCATCTCGATCAAAGCTTGAACTCGATTGAGCCAACTTAATTCGATTGGCTAGCTTTAGTCATATAATAATTATTTTAAAATTAAATATCATCCATTAAGCTTAATCGAGTATACTAATATATTACTTTAATAGTTATTAAATACTATTATTATAAATTCATACTTATTCTTTAATCTATTCGATGCAGTATTATTTTAAAATAAATATTGTTACTTAAAGACAAATTTGTGAGTGTTACGAAATTCGATCAAAAAAATGTAAATTTAATAAGGGACCCCATTTAATAATTCAAAAACTATGTAACTTTAATACCGTAAAAACCTTTGAATATATTGTTGCTTTTATTTATTTATTCAAGAAAATTCTATTTATATTCAACAGTAATATGTCTTTGAATTTGAGTTTTAGTTTAAACTAATAATATATATATATATATATATAGTTCAATCACACTTGAATACTATTGCTAGTCTAAACTAGTAACGTTTGTACTTTCCTAATCAATCATTTTATTATAAGTTCAATATTTTTTTTTTTAATGATATAGCACTACGAGGAATCAAATACTATAGAGTCCATTCGGGACTTGATCAGCTAGACTTGAGATTGATCATACTTTAAGAAAGTTTTGTTGGACTATTCGATATATATTGTAATTAGCTTGATTTGTATTGAGCTCAGTTTGACTTAGTTTGTATTAAGCTCGATTGATCTAGGCTTGACACCAAGGAGTAGCTACTACAATCAAGAAAAGAGTTTAACTTTTCACAAATCTCACTGGTTATGAAGTTATTTTGTAGATATTTTCTTGGTAACATAATATTTTTTGGTCAATGAATAATATTGAAATATTAGGTTATACTATGTATTAGAGCCGCAATTATGGTTACTGAATGTCAAAAAATAAGATGAACAAATACAATAAAATTACAACTACCATACCTTATTAGTGGAGTTGCACCAAACCCTTGTCAATTAATCAAAAAACAGTTTTTTTTTTTTTGAATCTTCTATTGACTGCATTGTTACGTTGGTCTATTGTCGACTTTTATTCTGTTTCATTTTCATAGCAATTGAATCATAGCAAAACAAGTTACGTACCTATGCATACGCAGATTGATAAAGCAATCTAATGTTTAAATATTTCTTCTTCTTTTGAATGGTCCATAATTCATTTGGCTCTCACTTATTATTATTTATTGACACAATCTTCTTCTTTTGAATGGTCCATAATTCTTTTGGCTTCTCACTCATTATTATTTAGT
>JAJOOS010007534.1:0-24696 GCA_029582725.1 Solanum chiquidenum
TTTCTCATATCTGAGTTGCATAGCATCATGTGTCTTTTCAGTGACTCCTCAGATTTGATTTGCATAGTTCCATTCGTCTTTCCGGTGACTCCTCAAATCTGATTTGTGTAGGCTTGTGCCATCATTCCAACCCTACCCGTATAATTTTTCTTTTTCAGCAGGGTCGTGCCATCATAGGAACCCTACCCATAGTATTTCTCTTTTTCAATGGGGTCGTTCCATCAATTCGAACTATCCTATATAATTTCTATTTTAGTTGGGTCGTGACATCATTCCGACCCTACCTATATAATTTTATTTCTTAGATTGTGACCACTTTTAGCCATTCAATCTAATACTCCGGCATATGAGCATGCTCCAGCCAGTTTTTCGATGACTTGTTTAATATCGACTCATCTAATTCTAACATGATCCATATACTTAATACTAGATTTTGAGCACTTTGTTGCTAAGGGGGAGTTTAGTAGCCTTGTATGTCGATTATGTGAGTCACTCTATGGTCTATAATAGTCTTTGCAAGTTTGGTTTAGGAAGTTCAACACTGTAAATCACTCTGTGTTTTATCGGCATTACGCATCAAATCCAGTATTTAATGAGAAGACAAGCACATTGAGATTGATTGTCAATTTTGTGAAGTCGACTAATCAACTTGCAGATATCTCACCAAGCCCCACATTGGTCCTCGTATTAATTACATATGTAACAAGCTAGGTAAATGAATTGCATGCACTAGCTTGAGGGGGAGTGTTAGAATATGAATAGGTTTATACAATCCTATTAGAATAGGAATTGATTTACACAATCCTATTAGAATAGGAATAGGTTTATACAATCCTATTTAGAATACGAATATGAATACACATAGGAATAGGAATAGGAATAGTAAATAGTATCCTACTTGGTAAAAGATTGTATTCTAGTGTCTATAAATAGGGTCTCAATGTAATAATGTAGAAACAACAACAATTCAATAATATTTTTCTCCTATATTTCTCACAAGCACAATGGTAGCAAATGAATCATTAACACTTCTCTCAAACTCGTTGTTTCTTGGAATTCTGCAATAGTCTCCAACAACTCACCTTTAACTATCCTCCAACATTGTTAGAAAAAAGCTTAAGTGAATCCATCTAGCCCCCGAGCTTTGTCTCTTGCGCAACTCCCCACGACTTCCCTCACCTCTTCACCTCCATCCAACATATTTACTTAACAACAAAAGGATAAACACAAGCATTTCAAAGAAGGAAAGCCAAAAATTATATGCAAGTACATCAAGAGAAAAGAACATCATAAACCCAAGTTCTTCTCATAAACAAAGCATCCGCCATTTACTAGTTTAACAAGACAAAAGGTATTGAAAGAGGATACACACTTGTATGATGAACTTAATGGCTTGCATATGTTGAACACTGAATATACCCTGGGCTAAAACCAATTAAGTTAAGGATGAATCTCAAGTTCAAGATTAAATACATCATCCTTTTCTTGATAAGTAGTTAACAATATGATCCTTTCACGCCCATCCTTATTGAACCATTAGAGATTCTGAACAATAAATGTCGCCGAACTTGAACCACCAACAATTGATCACATATCACAGTTGGCCGACCTATTACATGGTAGAAATGATAAGAGTTTTCACAAGGTGGTAATATGCTATATAATTAGTTCATCTAAGCAATATCCAGATCTCAAGAATTCTGTCAGATACCCAAGCAGTGAACTTGTAGCACAGAATGCTCTGTAAAACTATAGCACATCCAATCAAGAACCATTAGACATGTGTTCCCAAGTGCAGTTAACACCATATTTAAAGAAAAAATTAGCACAGGAGATGGAGTCTGACACGACAGAGCTAGTGCACTGTACCTGTTCACACTCCTTCCTGGAAAAGCAATAAACTATCCCAGATTCATTATTTGGATATGATGTTCGAATATATTCAGTAATTTCATCAACCACTGTCTTTGCTATAGATGACTTCTCACGTACCTGCAAAATGGATCAAATAGTTTGAAACATAAGATGACCACTGCAGCAAACGTTATAATTCTACTTTACTTTAGTACAGCTCTACCATATAATAAAGGTTGGGTCTGTTCACTGAACTAACAAACTTAACACATCTTGGAATGTGAAGCATCTCCATCAGATCATCCTGTACTTTCTTTGTTGCAGTTGCCTGGAAAAAAGCATCCAAGTCCAGCTGCTGTTCAGAAATTATTTATTGATAATTAAACAAAGGGCACTAGTTCTCTTCAAGCTATGAGTTAATACATACTGTTAGAGCGACCATGGGAACATTAGGAAACTGAGTCTTTAATATACCAAGATTCTTGTAATCTGGACGGAAATCATGGCCCCACTGGCTACAGCAATGTGCCTCCTGCAAGCAATTTGACCGAAGTAATTGGCATAAGTTAACATGTAGTTCCAAGCAATGGCATATCTCTTCACTACTACTGCTGCTATAAATTATATTCAGTCAGTTTGGGGATAACTCCCTATTAAAGAACTAAACAATCGTACGCATGAAATAAAGTTGCTCACTATCTTCCAATCATAAAAGTTTTATTTTGCAGTTAACAACAGCTTTCTATTATAGCTATTTATGAAACCATAAGATTTGCAACAGTTCTGCAAGATTCAAGTCATTAGGATATGGAATTTGATTGGTGAAGTTGAAAATATTACTGATGTATGTCACTGCAAAGATAATGCTAAACAAAGGTACATCCTCAAAATTCAGTAATCAAACCAAGGTAAGTTTCGTATGTCTAATTTCCATGCATGGCGTTGATCAATCATCACTTGTATTTGAGGTTAATGGAGTTCTAGCAAGACCTACTAATTTAGTAGAAGAACAAGAAATTAAACTTAAGATATTTAGAAGTAAAGGGTTGTGTTTCTCATGAACAGGTGATATTTACAATATTGATACATACATACATCATACACCCAAGATGTTATATAGAAAGTTGACCGTTTGCCTTTTCCAACTATGAATATACTAAGAGCCCGTTTGCATTGGCTTAAAAAAGTAGCTTCTAAGTCAAAAATAAAAAGTCAAACTGAAATGACTTTTAAGTCAAAAAATAAAAAGTAGGTCATTTTTTACTTATTTTAAGTTATTTTTTATAATTGTCAAACACTTCCAGAAGTCAAAAACTAACACAAAAGTACGTTTGACCAACTTTTAAGTCAATCCAAACACCCTCTAATTATGGAAATATGACTATTTCTCCAACTTCAAGATTTTAGCATTTTAACTACATCTATTTAGGAAAAGTAATTAATAAATACCTACTCCCCCTATTTAGGAAAAGTAATTAATAAATACCTACTACATCTATTTAGGAAAAATAATTAATAAATACCTTAAAACCCAGATTGTGCAATTAGTTTATGTCTCAATTTGGTCAAATTACCTCAATTAACTTTGGTTATTGAATTATATGGTCCTATTGGGCATCTATATATATAAGTCAAACACTCTTATTCTATGAAACCTACATTCAAAGGAAAGTGAATGCTCAAGGAAAAATATATTAGCAAAATAGAGCAAATGGCTGAGGAGAAGGAAATGAAGAACCTCTTCAACCAACTTGTTGGGGGAAAAAGCATCATTGAATTTGATGCTAGAGAAATTCGAAGTTTGTTAAAACTATTTGATGTTCTGCGAACTAAACTTGACGAAAGGAAGAAACAACTGAATAAACATGCAGATCAGAAAGTTGCAACTGAAACTGATGCTAATGACAACAATGGCAATGGGGGTGAAGAAATTGGTGCGCATCCTTAGGATGTTGATTGAGCATTTAATACTTTTATTTTTTTTCAATCAATGTTGTCATGTTGTCTTTTAATATTGCTTCCCTAGTTATAAGCTTGTTGCTCATTGTTCATCTATTTATGTTATTGTTGTCATTTTATTTTAATCATGTATGAAGGATTTTCTAATTAAGTCCAACCAACATAGTTATTATGTATCCTTTAGCTTTTCATACAAAAAGCTAGTTATATGTGGTATGTTCCAATTTTGTCGCTGACCACCATGCAAAAGGTACGCCGCTATAGTTAGTGCCCGTTTGGATTAACTTATTTTGAGCTGATTTTGACTTTTAAGTAGTTTTTCAATTTTGGAGGTGTTTGGAAAGGTTATAAAGTGCTTTTAAGCACCCACTTTTAGGCCAAAAAAGTTATAAAATAAGTCAAAAGTAGGGTACCATCTACCTATGACTTTTAAGTTTTGACTTATAAGTTGCTTTTTATAAGCCATCCAAACAGTAGTATGATTTATATAAAGTAAAGGCATAACAAATCCATTAATCAAGGTGGAACCCATCGATGGTCACCTAAAGTTGTCACCATCTTTCACTTAGACACCTCAACTAGGCTTTGTTCATTTTAGACACCTCATGTCGGGTCCTACTGTGTCACTTTGACACCTTTTTTACAATCAACAAAAATATTAAGGAGAGTTTAACGCACTCTCCGATGATGTGTCGTGTAAGTAAAGATTTAAATAAAGACATGTGGTATCATAAATAATTATTAAAAGATATATTATGAATAAAATTATTTTTAGAACTATTTAATTAATAACTTTTAAAAATTACATGTTAATAATTAAAAAATATTAAAAGAAATTACAACACCTCTTTCTTCTCACCATCTCCATCTACCCTCCTTCTGTGAACACCATAACCATCTTCTTCAAATTTAACATCATCAATACCACCATCTCTCCCTCCAAATTCAACTAGACATGAACCAATCTTATCATACTGCAAGAAAACTCTCCGAACAAAAATAACCCGTTAGAACCTAACGGATATTTCTCCCTTTCTCCGACCAGGCTCCCCAATGGAGACGATGGGCGGCCAACCTCTGGCTCAGCAAAATCAACCCCTGACCGTCCAGATAAAGAAACTCAAAACCCAATTACAGAGCATGCCAAAACCCCTTATAATGCCTTCAACGGAGCTCAATCCCCTTCCTTCAAATCAAACTATCATAATCATCAAATTTAACATTAATTTGAATCACAAGCTTTTACTCATAACCTAGCTACCATAATCACTATCACCATCCCTTTCTTTAAATCTACCGTTTCTTTTTTTTTCTTCGACCAGATCCATAGCTTCATAGACCAACAAAAAAGAAAAGCCAAAAGCTTTAGGAAACGAAAAGCTATTATTTCAAAAATTGAAGATTGGGGTAAAAGCATATGTGCCACAATTGAAGCTGAAGATTAAAAAACAACAAGCTTGAATCAAGTTTCTATAGCTTCAAATTCAAAGTTATACAAAAAATATGAGAATAACTGAAATGCCTTTTATATTTCAAAATTATATTGCAAATTATTGAGGCTACATATTGTTGAATAACGTGTGTTTGATATTTTCTTCATCTTACCATTTATAACCACTGCTTTAATTTTTTTTTTAAATTCATGTGCTACATTCTGAAATGACAATGGAGAGGAAGGTTGAATATACGGTGGTGGATGGTGAAGGGAGTGTGAGAAGGAGAGAGAAGGAAGAAGGAATAAAAAAATAAAAAATAAAAAATTTAAGCTTTTTACGCACTTAAAATATGTGCAATACACACACTATGCCAAGTCAGCGAAAATTGTCAAAATGACGCAACGAAACCTAACATGTGGTGTCTAAATATGAAAAAAGCCCAGTTGAGGTGTCTAAGTGAAAAATGGTGTCATTTTAAGGTGGCCACCGATAGGTTCCGCCATTAATCAATGAAGTGAGTTGAGTGTCATGAGCTCTCGAGTTCAAATCCTAATCGAGGCAAAAATACTATGATTTCCTACAATGTGTTGAAGCCTTGGTAGACAAAATTACTTGATACCTGTGATGTTGGCGAGTAATGAGTACTTTATGGAATCAATCGAGATGCGCACAAACTTGGCCTGGATTCCACAATTATACAAAAGGACTGGGTACATGTAAAATTTGGAATTTCAATCTAGTCAAGCTATTTGTGCAACAAACAGTAATCTAATCCAATCTATAATGAACATCACTAGATAATCAATGTCTAGTAAGACTTTAACACAATTGTAAATAATCACTCTTCAATTAGTGTTACTCAAATTAGGTTGAGGATACTTACCAGATAAATACCTGTAAAAATCTACTTTGAGATCTCATACTTAAGTTGCTCAGACTCGAGTATCGGTGTCTGATACGGGTGTGGATCTAGTGGTCAGATCTCACATGATCCAATTTTAAGATTCATGAGAGCAGATTCAGGTACGGATATGGGTGTAGGGATTCAGCTAAAAATAATTCCAATATCTAAAAGTAAAGTTATATGTCTAAATTATGAAACATTATGTGGAAAACTTACAAGGTATTCCGGGGAGAAAATATTGATCAAAAGGAAAATCATCAAAGGTGATATAAGGAAAAGGACTCACAAAGAATTTTTTAGAAGGTACTACATTTTCTTCAATGTCACCTTAGCTTTTGTTTTCATTACAGAAATAATTGTATCTGCCCTGAATTTCTCCATTGATTTTGGTTTAAGTATCAAAAATCGATCGACCAACTCCGATATGGATCCCATGCCCACGTCCTGTCGACACCGGTGTGGTATTTCCCAAGCAACATAGTATCATATGTCTCATTTGATTCCTCACCACTCGCGGCTTCTCTTTCCCTGTCACCTCTAGTATCTCGGTCGTTGCACGTTCAATGTAGTCAAAGGCACGCTAAAGCCTTGAAGCAAGGCACAAAATATATTGAGCGATTTGCCTTGCTGAATGTGCACCTTAATTTCGTCATCAAGGTTGTGATTTCTAAGGCATACTTTGCCTGCCAATGAGACTCTTTTGAAGAGGCGACACTAAACAATTGATATTTCACTTTGCGATATTATTTTTTTCAAAATATTTGTTCATATATTTGTCATTCATGCTTGTAACAATTGGTTTTTGGACTAACATTGGTCGACTAAATCTGATACAGATCCCATGCCCACATTGTGTCGATTGAAACCCCTACTTTTGCCAGCATGACAACAAGCACGAACCAGCAGCAAGGAGTCATTAAATGATCAAGGCATCGGTTGCTTCCACTTGTGGCCTTCTTCAACAGAAAGGAGTGAGCATTCCCGCTAATAGAGAACCCATAGAGGTTTTGGAGGAGAGGCAACAAGTGTTGTGGGCGGAACAGGAACCGCTCATTGTTCATAGAGCACTCAACCGCTTGAAAACTAGATAAATTCCAAAAAATGTAGTTAAGTCGGTTGTCCAATAGTAATTGAACCTACAAATTCGCCACTTATGAGTTGGACGCTTTAACCATTCAGTCGTGGATGCAAAAGGACTCAGCGAGTGAAATAGATTTTGGTTATTCCTTCTCGAGCTTTTATTTCTTCCATTAGAAGGAGATTCAAGAAAAGATGGACACCAGATTTGATGTTTCAAAGAAGTAGGTGGTTGTTAACCACCGAAGTCTAGTTGATGTTTACAAACCTCCAACCCTGAGAGACTCTACAATCATTATGTGAAAAGGAGTGACAAACTCATTTTTATTCAGTCATAGATTGGTCCAAAGAACGAGAGTCGGCTTCCAACATTAAGTCGGTTGGGAATTCATGCAGGCAGTTCATGCGTAGTATAAACATTAGGCTTCGATCAAGTAAGGGATTGGGTTGAGATGAGGGTCCCAATCCGAAATACTTAGCCTGGTCTGAGCTAGACTAATAGATTTGACAGCAAGAGCTGACCTATGAGCAAAAATCTTGGAAGAGTGAACGCAAGGAAGGACATTTCAACATCGAAAGTGAAAAAACCGAGCAACATAGCCTCATAATGTCTCATTGGATTCCTCACCATCGACTAGTTCTCTTTCTGTGCCACCTCCAATGTCATTGCCACTGCGTAGACAGTGCTGTAAAAGGTGCTCTTAAAGCACGCTTAAGCCTTGAAGTGAGGCTCAAAATATGTTGAGCACTTTACCTCAATCAATGTTGTCATCAAGGTTCTAACTTCTAAGTCATACTTTTCCTACCAATGAGATTCTTTTGAAAAAGCGACACTAAACAATTGATATTTCACTTTATAATTCAAAAAATTCAAAATATTTGTTCATATATTTGTCATTAATGCTTATAATTATCGTTTTTTGACTAAACATATATATTTGTATTTCTTTCTCCCTTTGTGCCTTTTTTCATTAAAGAACGTGCTTTATTTGCGTTTTGCACTTAAGGCTCCTCCGTGACTGTTCAACATCACAAGTATCGAGTAACTTTACACTGCCTTCTTATTAATGGTTATGTTTTCTTCATTGTTTGCTTCTACTTTTACATGGGTTTGATGCACTTGAGTTGAGGGTCTTTTGGAAACAACATCTCTACCTCCACAGGGTAGTGGCAAGGTTTGCGTACACACTACCCTTCCCAAACCCACTGTGGGATTTCACCGGGTATGTTGTTTTTGTGGTTGTTGTAGTGCTCTTTAAGAGTCCAGAACAGCAGAATGATAAAATATTGACAAGATCTTATATAGAAAGTTTACCGTTTGCATTTTCCAACTTAGAAATACATTCATTAAGGAAATATGATTATTTCTTCAGCTTAAAGATTGAGTTTTAGCATTTTAACTACATCTATTTAAGAAAAGTAATTAATAAATTCCTATTATAGCTTATTTAAGAAAAGCAGTTAATAAGTACCTTAAAACCCAGATAGTGCAATCAGTATATTCTCAATTTGGTCAAATTATCTAAATCAACTTTTGGTTATTTAATTATATGGTCCTATCGGGCATCTACATATGTAAGTTAAGCACTCTTATTCTATGAAACCTACGTTCGAAGGAAAGTGAATGCTCAGGGAAAAACATATTAGGAAAATAGAGCAAATGATTGAATAGAAGAAAATGGAGAACCTTTTCGACCAACTTATTGAGGGAAAAAGCATTAATGACTTTGATGCTAAGATATATTGAAGTTCCGTTGAATCTATTTGTTGTTCTGCAAACTAAACTTGACGAAAGGAAGAAACAACTGAATAAACATGCATATGAGAATGTTGCAACTGAAACTGATGCTAATGACAACAATGGCAATGCGGGTGAAGAGAATGATAGGCATCCTTAGGATGTTGATTGAACATTTAATACTTTCATTTTTTTTCTATCAATGTTTTGTCATCTTTTTGTTTAATAGTGCTTCCTAGTTATAAGTTTCTTGCTCATTGTTCATCTATTTATGTTATTGCTGTCATTTAAATGATGTATGAAGGATATTTTAATTAAGTCCAACCAACATAGTTATTATGTATCCTTAAACTTTTCATAAAAGAAAAAAGCTAGTTATATGTGGTATGTTCCCATTTTCTCACTGACCCATCATGCAAAAGGTACACTGCTATAGTTAGTGTGATTTACATAAAGGTAGGCATAACAAATGTATTGATCAATTAAGTGAGTTGAGTGTCATGAGCTCTCGCGTTCAAATCCTAGCCGAGGCAAAAATATTATGATTTCCTCCAATCTGTTGAAAGCTTTGGTAGACAAAGATACTCAATTCCTGTGATGTTGGCGAGTAACAAGTACCCTATGGAATCAATCGAGATGTGCGCAAACTTGGCCTGGATTACACAATCATTAAGAAGGACTAGGTACATGTAAAATTTGGAATTTTGATCCAGCGAAACTATTTGTGCAACAAAAAGTAATCTCATCCAATCTAATGAATATCATTAGTTAATCAATAACTAGCAAAACTGACACAATTTTAGTCAATCACTCTTTAAGAAGTGTTTCTCTAATTAGGATGAGGATACTTACCAAATAAATACTCGTAAAAACATACTTTCGGATCTCATACTTAAGTTGCTCAGACTCAGGTATGTAAGCCCGTTGCGGTTGCGGATTTAGAGGTCAGATCTCACATGATTTTTAAATTTTAAGATTCAGTAATGTGGATCCAGATACGGATACAGGTGCAGGGATTCAGTTAAAAATAATTCAAATATCTATAAATAGAGTTATATGTCTAATTTTAGATAATAAGTGATATGCACAGGATAGGCTGTTAGCCCCTCAAACACGGATGAGAGGACGAAAAAGAAGAGAGATCCTCAAAGATTTAACTATAGCATACTGCAAGTGGGAAAACACAAAATTGTAGACTTACATCAATTGAAATTAGAGAAAGACGACCAGCATGGTGACACTTTTCAAGTTTTGACATAAATCTCTTGCTCTTTGATATCTTTTCAGGTGTAACATACAATATTTTAAGCTCATCCCCGCCCTTCTCCAAAGCCTTGTATATGAACTTCTCATTCTCCTTGGTAGTTGCTGAGGTTAACATGAAAGCTGGGATGCCTAAAGCTGCCAACCCCATGACCTGAGGCAATAACATTTGTCAGCAGTTGTTGAATACAAGAGGAAGATGGACTGGGCGCTTGGATACCTGATCTTGAATAAGAGAAAGCAAAGGGCTGACAACAAGAGCCACGCCATCCCGCAGAACTGCTGGAAGTTGGTAGCAAAGACTCTTTCCCCCACCAGCAGCCATAATTACTAGAACATCCCTTCCACTCATTGTTGTGTTTATTATCTACAAATAGATTACTGACATTAGCAAATCTCTAAATGGAAAATCACAACTATATTTTAATGTAAATCTTTACTTATGTGCACTTTCGATTTCAGTAATACCCCAACAGGAAGTATTTTGTCTATCAATAAACCACGGAAAGATGTAAAGAAACACAGAACGATCAATCGAGATGATAATGATTTGAAAATTCTACCACACCCAACATTTCAACCTCCACAACCACTTCATGAGCACCCAAAGGGGTTCGTCGCGCCAAGCTTGCCTAGTGTGGGTTACCTCTCATCTGTGGTTTGTAAGCTATTGTATAGGAGCGGAGGTTTTACCCTGTGCGCACCCAAAGGGTAGCGGCTGCAGGTTTTCCCTTGTCATAAAAAAAATAATCTATTTTCTCATTATCCTTTCACAAGATTGAAAGAAATAGAATATTATTTTCAGTATAACACTAGACACTGGATCTCTTTTTGGTTTATTTTTTTGTTAAAAGGTCAAAAGATAAGTTATAAGTCACCTCAAATTCAGTTAATACAGTACCCATGGCAATGATTGTCCATCTACAATTCCTTAAAATAAATATCTTTTTATTTCTTAAAATCTAGGTTTTAAATAAAAAAATTCATATCAACAAATTTTAATGAAAAAATCAATAAAATAGATAGAGGGGATTTGTAAATAAAACTTACAGAGTTGAGTGATGTTTGGATTAAAAAATCAAAGTTGAGTGGCTTTCTAAGAGAAAAGCTCATAATTGAGTGACTTTGGATTAAAAACCAAAGTTGAGTAACTTTAGGAAAGAAAAGTCCATAGTTGAGTAACTTTCTAAGAGAAAAGTCCAAAGTTGAGTGACTTTTGGTTAAAAACCAAAGTTGAGTGACTTTCTGCAAGAAAAGTTCATAGTTGAGTAACCATCTGAGATATTCTCTCCCACTCCATGAGCAAAATTTTAGTATGCTACCTCAAATTTCTAACCCAGTTTTTCCTCTTCCTTGTTAGCAATAAGAGTGTTCCATTTGACTACGTGAAAACATCTTTATTCTTTTTCCTGCCATATGAAATTTCTCCTCAATGAGTCAAGTCTTCTTTTCCACCTAACCAATTTTTTCTCGCATCTCTAATCCCTAGCCTAATCTCCTAAATTTATTTTAAGCAAATAAAAGAAACAAATAACTTGTTGGACGAGAACTAACTTCACATTCTAGAATCCCTACCAATACTTGAATTTCATTAATCGGATATAACAAATGTTAGAATAGGAATATGTTTATACAATCCTATTAGAATAGGAATAGGTTTATACAATCCTATTAGAATAGGAATAGGCTTATACAATCCTATTAGAATAGGAATAGTAATAGAAATAGAAATAGGAATACTAAATAGTATCCTACTTGGTAAAGGATTGTATTCTAGGGTCTATAAATAGAGTCTCAATGTAATATTGTAAACAACAACAATTCAATAATATTCTTTTCCTATATTTCTCACATGGTATCAGAGCCAGGCCCATCCCAATTTGTTGTTCACCGATGATGGCCCCCATTTAGAAGTGTTCACGCTCCAGTTGAGGACTGGGCGTGCGGGGGAGTGTTAAACTATCCCACATCGGTAGAGGGATGGGAATTTGGTCTCCTTATATGGACTTGGACAAACCTCCCCTCATGAGCTAGCTTTTGAGGTTAAGTTAGGCCCAGGTGCCATATCTTAACATGGTATCAGAGCAGGGCCCATCTCACCCAATGTTGGGGTCCCCCAAAATCAAAATTGCCCACGCACCAGATGCTAAGCATTGGGAGTGAGGTGGGGTGTTAAAAGAATGACAAAAGTCCCACATTGGTGATTAATGAGATGGGTGGACTCCTTATAAGGCTTGGGCAATCCTCCTCCCTTTGAGCTAGCTTTTGGGGTGTGAGTTAGGCCTAAGACCTAATTTAACATGGTATCAGAGCCTCTACGATCTTGGTAAACAATCAGAGCTTCCATTGCCAGCAGGCGGCTATTATGCATATATGTCACCCGTCCGGCCAACGATTATGTTAGCAAAAGTTGGGTCACCGCGTATCTTTCTGGTCATTATTTTTTCATAATTAATTTGTGTAGCACCGTGCCATCATTCCGGTGACTAGTTTTTTTTTTAACACCCTATATGTGTAGCACCGTGCCATCTTTCCGATGACTATTTTTTCATATTTAATTTGTGTAACACCGTGCCATCCTTCCGGTGACTACCTTTTTTGCATATTTGATTTGCGTAGCACCGTGCATCTCTCCGGATTACTTTTCATATTTAATTTGTGTAGTACCGTGGATTTTTCCAAACTACTTTCTCATATCTGAGTTGCATAGCATCATGTGTCTTTTCAGTGACTCCTCAGATTTGATTTGCATAGTTCCATTCGTCTTTCTGGTGACTCCTCAAATCTGATTTGCGTAGGGTTGTGCCATCATTTCAACCCTACCCATATAATTTTTCTTTTTCAGTAAGGTCGTGCCATCATTCCGACCCTACCCATATTATTTTTCTTTTTTAATGGGGTCGTTCCATCAATTCAAACTATCCTATATAATTTATTTTTCTAGTTGGGTCGTGACATCATTCCGACCCTACCCATATAATTTTATTTCTTAGATTGTGACCACTTTTAGCCATCAAATCTAATACTCCGGCATATGAGCGTGTTCCGGCGGCCAGTTTTTTAGTGACTTGTTTAATATCGACTCATCTATTGATTCCAACATGATCCACATACTTTATACTAGATTTTGAGCACTTACAACGATCGCTGCATTGTGAAGAAGTCTATATGGAGCAACCACCTAATTTTGTTGCTCAGGGGGAGTTTAGTAGCCTTGTATGTTGATTACGTAAGTCACTCTATGGTCTGAAACAGTCTTTGCAAGCTTGGTTTGGGAAGTTCCAACACGGTAATTTTATCACTCTGTGTTTTATCGGCATTATGCATCAAATTCAGTATTTCATGAGAAGACCAAGCACATTGAGATTGATTGTCAATTTTGTGAAGTCGAGTGATCAACTTGCCAATATCTCACCAAGCCCCTCATCGGTCCTCGTGTTAATTACATTTGTAACAAGCTAGGTACATCAATTGTATGGACTAGCTTGAGGGTGAGTGTTAGAATAGGAATAGGTTTATACAATCCTATTAGAATAGGAATAGGCTTTGGAGCAAATTTGGAGCTTATTCCTATTACAATCAGTTTCAGCACTTCCCTATTGGTTTGGAGCAAATTTGGAGAAGATTGGAAGTGCTGAAACTGATTTGACCTGATTTCACAAGAGAACAGCACCCAGTCTATAAAAAAATTGGAGATGATATTTGAATGGAAGTTGTATCCCTTTGAGTCTAGTTTTCAGTGGTTCAAACCATTTGTCATTTCAACATCTGTACAAAAAGTTATGGTCATTATACTGGAGACTGTAGAGCAGTTTTTAATACATCAAACTTCATTACACTATTTAAGCCGGGTTTTTGTGATTTTTATTTCATTTGCCAACTCTCGGAGCTCGGCTTTGAGAGGTTGAACCTACGTTTCATATACAAGCTTGGGGTAAGTTATTCTAAGTTGAATCTATGATTATTTCATGAATCTAACCTTGGATTTGTCACTTGAACACGAAACCAAAGATGGATTTGTTATGTCTATTTTTCATGATTCTTGATTGTTGCCTGATTACTTGAGCATATTTTCATGCTAGTGATAATGTTATAGGCATCGTTTTCCATGCTAGATTCACATTTCCTAATTATGTGCATGTTAGACTACATGTTTAGCTGACAGTTATGTCATATTTATATGCTTTGTGACTGCATACCTGATTTCGAATCTTGATATGAATTTGGCGCGTGAGTTGTTCGTATCATGCATCAGTTCTCACATGAGTTGTCTGTGTGGGTTATGCTATGGCACATGAGTTTCTGTGTTAGTAATCAGTTTCACATGTTGGTTGTCCGTGCTGGTTATCTTAGTTAGGTGTACAAGCCAAACCGTAAAGTCAAACCAAACCGATGAACCAAATCAAACCGGAAAAAAAAACGATTGTGGTTTGGTTTGGTTGGTTTGGCGTTGGAAAAAAAAAACCGACCACTCTTGGTTTGGTTTGGTATTCAAAGAAAAAAAGTCAAATCGAACCCAAACCAAACCGACATAATATAAATATATTATTTTATTTTATTTATAGATAAAAAATATTATTTATAATCTACTTAGTTAATATATTTTTAGTTAGTTTATAGTTTTCAATGTTTATATATATTATTTTAAATTTGGGCTTGTAAAACTTTGTAAATATGTTATTTTGTACTAAGATCGGAAATTACAATAATATTATTATAGTTTTTCAAATTCGTAGTTAACAATTTACTTTGTAAATATTTCTTTTTGTATTCAGTTTGACTGTAGCCTTTGATCTTATTAATTTAACATATTGAACGTTGATATTTAAAAAAAATAAAAAATTTACTCATGTGAATTGTATCGTCTTTTCAAAGATTTCTATTCGTTTAACATTTTTTAAGTTTAGCTTATCACACAGGTAAGTGAAAATATATTTGATCTCTTTTTCAAACACCGTATAGTTGTAAAAAACCGAAAGAACCGACTAAAGCCGAAAACGAAAACCCCGACTTTATGTGGTTTGATTTGATTTTTAGATTTAATAAACCGACATAATTGGTTTTGGTTTTTTTTAATAAAAAACCAAACCAAACCGACCTATGTACACCCCTATCTTAGTACATGATTTGTCCATGCAATTTGTGGATGGAATTGTCCCCCTAGGGTCACTGCTCCTGGGCACCCCAGGCAGTGTGCTCACAGTCGCGTGCTGAGAGCACTGGTTATGAGACAATTGGGAGAGTCAGTATCATATGTATTTGATTTTTATTTACTCATATATTCATATCATTTTATATGTTGTACTGGTGTATAAATTGCTATGTTGTTTAGATTGACTTACTTTTATTGATACTCTTCTTTATCTGTTGAGATTATATTATCTGCACAGGTTAATACAGTAGGTATTTTGAAACCAACCCTCCACTACTTTGTTGGGGTCAGTCAATGATAGCTACAGAGTACGCATGAGTTAAATTGTTACGGTGTTCGTGGGAGAGCATTGGAGATCATACCAGTGTTTTGGTGATGAGTTGCCTGCTAATTCTTCGTAGTTTAGAGTCATTCATCATGTTGTATTCCAAACAGATGATGCACTTCTCATATTCAGAGTTGTACCTTCCATTCTTAGTAGATCATGACTTGTGACACCAGTTCTTTGAGGTTGTATCGATCAATCCACATTGTATTCATTTAGTGTTATCTCATTTATACTATCCTGTTAGACTTTATTATGTTATGATGTCCTAGTATTGTGGTTATTTCAAGATTGGTTCACCTGAAGGGTTGGATTAGGTGCCGTCACGGCTAAATGGGATTTGGGTCATGACAAATTCTGGAAAGACTATTGTTGCTCCTTTACAAGATTAGCTAAATGAAATGCAGCTGATGCCAAACAGCCCAAAGAAGTCAGAGCATAAAGGTTACTTCGAAGATGACCAGTAATCAAGTCATGTGAAATGAAGAGGATGAGTTTATTGGCTTTTATGGATAAACAAAGAACCTTAAAAAGAGATAGTTTTCTAGTTTCTACAATGCTCATCTTATCACTTATAAAATTAAGAATCATCTGGGTGCTCCAAGCATACACAAAAAATGAAGTTACTAAACAATCTAGGAAGATGGATCTATTCTAATGAGGTCTGGCAAGATAGATCTTATGTCAAAAAGGAAAATCAAGGTGAGATAAGTGATAAAGAGAGAGGAGACAACAAAAATAGGCAAAGAATATTTTCTTTATTTCTTATTGGGAAAAGGGACAAATATACCCCTCAATTTTGTTATTTAGAACGGATATACCCGCATAAAAAGGTGGTGCATATATATCCCTGTCGTCAAACAAATGATACATATTTACCTTTATTGTTGTAAACAGACGTATACCAACTGAATTTAAAAAAAAAGTAAAACTAGTTTTAAATTCAAAAAATATCACATGGCTTTAAAAAATTACTTCACCCCTCACGATCCGAACCAGACACCGACCCAAATAAGAAAAAACTCAATCCCTCTTCTACTCAGTCAAAAAATGGGTTTGGGTTGGATCGGAATAAAAGAGGGATTGGATTTTTTTTAATGTGTCGGGTCTGACATTTTTTGCATTACAGTACTAGTCTTAGAATTTTTCTCAATTCAGTAAATATATGTTTGTTAAAGAAAGGGTAAATATGCACCATTTGTTAGACGACGAGGGTATGTATGCACTACTTTTTTAACGAGAGATATATCCGCTCTAAATAGCAAAGTTGAGTGGTAAATTTTTCCATTTTTTATGGTGGTGGTGTTAGGGTTAAGCTTGCGCACACCTCACCTCAAATATTACACATTACGTACTACCTCCCACTAGCATAGTTGCCTGGTAATTTTGTCCACCAAAGTTTGGGAAGATGCAAAAAATCACCTAAAGTTTTTGCCTCCGTGGAATTTGAACCTGAAACCTCATATGGTTATTCTCCATTTCATTAACTACTAGGCCACATCCTTGATTGCAAAGAGTATTTTCATAATTTGGTTTTTAAAGATGAAAATTAAAGAGAGGATAGGATATTTCGCTTCCAATCCTCCGAATTGCACACCACAACACATAAAGATAGAGACAGAGCATCACTATGAGTAGAACGGATAGCGCGCAAGTGGAACCTATTTTAGGAGCTTGCAGTGACCATCACCAAAAATTAAATACTCCACAACCCCTTCCCACATTGTCAATTGAATGTTCACCTCTTATATTGAAATCCTTTTTTGATAGGTTCACCTATATTAGAATTCCTTTTAGAAAAGAACGGATCTAGGTCATACTCAAACCTCTTGCTTCATGTTGCCAACTAGCACTTACTCTTACAAGATGAATCACAAAAAAATTGTAAGCATGCAAAACCTTGTAACATAAGATGACCAGTAAAAAGTAAATGTAGACAGGATGGAGTGGACCAACCTCTCGCTGGTTTGCACGATATTTTGATATGCCAAAAACATTAAACCTAATGTCATCAGCTTGAGAGTCCCACTCAAACGGCCTGGACCAATCATCTACTGGAACAGCAGCATTATCGGAACCCGGGCCACTAGATGATTCACAACTTTCCACAAGAGCTTTAAGTTCAAATTGTCTCTCATGCAATTTCTCTTGTCGGTCTAGCAGATATTTTATTTGGTCTGGATAAGAAGACATTGAAGACCATGCTTTCAGATGGACGAATGAAGTACATTGCAGAAGAATTGAAAGATCAAACATCTGAGGACAGAACTCAATCACAAAGACAAAAAAAAAATAAAAAAAAAATGAAAAAGGCAAGTAAAAATCAACACAAAATCATTTTAAGATTAGTTGTAGAAAGGTTCTGAAACTCTTTGTTAATAAAAATGGCAGATGTGTGAGGATTTATTGTCCAGAATAACATGTTATCAGAGTGATATAAATCACATTGACTAAAGTCATGTAGAATAACACTTCCGAAACCCAGTAATCCATGTTGGACACCATGTCCATAAAGACAAGCTGGATAAATGGGTCACACATGCAATAGTGTCAGAGTTCTGTTCTTGAAAACATCACACAACCTTGACAAGTTGGTGATTTACAAAAAGAGAACACATTTGATGTGACACCAAAAAAAAAATGGATGATTAAATTAAACGTATCTCATTGCTCTTGATCTTCTAATGCAAATGAACCTCCAACTACCCAGTGATCAGTCCATAGCCCTCCAATATCAGCTAATTCAACCCAAAAATATGTTCTTTCCCAATTTGAATGTGGCCAATATACACCAGTAAAGCACCATTTGAGATCTCCATGTAGCCCTCCAAACATTGCAGTGATGGAGTGTGTACCTTGCAGAAATATCTATGCGATTCCATTGCCTCTTATCCCAGAATATTGTGATACACCCGCTCCTTCCATATGATTTTAAGTCCACCAAATTGACCCATCTAGATCCCCAAATCTGTGTTGCAGTAACAGTAGACCATTCTTCAATATTTGTTTCTTGTAGATATTAAACATCTGGCTTCCACTTCTTGACCAACACTATAATGGTGTCTCTTTTTTCATTGTCCTTGAGCCCCCGCACATTCCAATTTATGATTTTCACTTTCATTCAGACAGTACTTTGAGTTTCCTACCCTTCACGATTCTTTCTCCCTCATTGTGGACCCCTTTGTCATAGTTGACTGAGCAAATCAAATTTATACCTCGTCATCCCCCTTTGTTTTATGATGCGTTCTGGTTCAGCTTTTTAGTCCCCACACCATTGAATAGTGTTCTTGGAGGTTGTTAAACCTTTTGAGACAAATCCTCCTTTTGTCATCATTGATTATAAAACTCCATGTTTCTGTCTTTACTGTAGTTTCCTTATCTTTAACGGCTAGCTAAGCATCTTAGAGGGTTTGGTACCTTTTTCGGGTTATGTAAATGGGTATGAGCACTAGTACTTTTATTTCATGAAATCAATGTTTTCTATTTACTTTCATCTTTTGTTAAATGGTTGCAAACATTAGATAGCGTCATATAATCTTTAGCTTTGCTTGAAAAAGAAAGTTCGGATTTGGAAAAGTGCAAATGGCAAGGATTTGAGGCTTTAAACCCTAATTAAATAAATTCAACCTAGAGATAGGAGATATATTTTTTGAGAATGGTAAGATGGGAAAGATTTAACTTGGAATAAATTAATTATTTGCATTCACACACTTTAAATTCGAGAGAAGCTAAGTGTGAAATCTATTGAATGAGTCAAGAAACCTTTGAAAGTAATTTAGACATCATTGAATAATGAGATTGCATCATTAAATTAGCAAAAACACATACTCCTTGCCATTACCTTCATTAGGGAACACCAATCCTAGTCCCTTACCCAATTGTTATAAAAAATCTCTGATTAATCGCGTGTTAATTAATAGTCAATAAATAAATGAACTTGAAATTATAGTCTTAAACTCAAACCCTACCCACTAGTATAGAAATATTAGACTTTAAGTCGGGTTATACACTTAAAAAGTAAATTGTTCATCGTCGTATTCCCTGTGGGATTCGACTGTAACCTAATTGAGTTATATGTTTAATAACGACCACTTATACCATTTTTAATGTGTAATTTGGGTGTATCAAGGAATAAACTCATTATCCTCCAAATTCCGAATTGTGCGCCAGCTGTCCCTTGGGGATTTCTCTGTTATTAAGAAAGAACACTTATGATCTTTAATGTATTTATAAGGAAAATAATGATTTCGAAATCTCCTGTCATCAGCTCTACCCATTGGCATAAACATTTTCAATTCGGGAATGAAACCTAATTACTCTAAACAGCTATGCAACAATTGTATGCATATAAATAAAGGATAATACATATATATGTATAATATAATCTTTTATATAGCCACTAAAAGAGAGAGCAGGAAGCTCCACGTCAGTTCATAGCAAAACAAATTAAAACCCCATCCAGCTTCTGTTCTAGCTTGATTGTAACAAATACTACCCAGGTAGCACAGTAACTAATATTGTCAGATTCCTGAAAACGAAATACTAAAAAGTATCTCAACTACAATAAGCCAATAATGTTACTTTCTCTCTCCGCTTGTCTATAATTTTTCATAAATTAATGTATGATATCTAATGTGTATTGAACACCTTTTACACTAATGACCTATCTGTAAATAAAAAAATTAAGACTTTGGTGATCAAGTCAAACATATTGAATCTGTTAGAAAGTTCGAAACTAGGACAACTAAAGTAAAGTAACAAATCTCAAACTTTTCTAATTGTCGCCAACAAGTACCTTGATTCAACAAAATGCTCCCCAACTTTGTTGATAATGATAAGATCATATTTTTATCCCACCATCCCATGTAGCAACATTCTTTCTCTTTCTTCTCCATTTTCTCAAGACATTGTCAACCTAGTTGACAACTCAAAATACATAGTTATTCTTGTTTCTATAGACACTATAGATCCCAAAACCTATTCTAAGATCTGAGGTGGTAAATTGCTCTAAGGCTTAACTTAAGATGCTAGAAAGAGCCACAAATGTTATATAGGATAATAAAAATGCTTTATTTACAAGCACACCCAAGAGTGTGACTTAGTGATCAATGAAGTGGGAGTATCATCAGCTCTCAAGTTTAAATCCTAGCAAAGACAAAAAAAACACTAGGTGATTTCTTCTCATTTGTTCTAGCCTTGGTGGACAAAATTACCTCGCACTTGTTGTTGATGGGTGGTGGCAGTCGAAGTTGCTCGGACTCTCCAAAAATGTTGCCGCACCCATGTCGGATCCTTCAAAAATACACTATTTTTGGACGATCCGACATGCACCCGTCGACATTTTTGAAGAGTCTGAGCAACATAGGTGACAGTATCTTCAAATCTCAACAAAGACCAAAAAACAAAAAAGGGTCTTTTGGCTAAATATGCCACTCTTTCCTGTGTGCTGAGAGTTGTATAACTATCAAGACATATGGCCAACATCCTTTATCCAAAAATAAAAAAGACAACAAAACACTAGGTGATTTCTTCTCATCTGTCATCGCCTCGGTAGACAGTGTTACCTACTACTTGTTGCTGATGGGTGGTGGCAGTACACGTGGAATTAGTCGAGGTGCACGCAAGCTAGTCCAGGACAGAGTTGTCCCACTACTTGCTGCTGACGGGAGGTGACACTATCACCTCAAATTAGTCGAGGTGCAAGCAAGCTAGCCCAGACACCACCGTAATTTAAAAAAAAACTTTATTTACACTTGAAAATTCCAAAGTACAATCATAAGCCAATAAGCAGAAAATAAATACAAAAATCAGGGCTTCATGTAATTATGTTAGAGTTGTTGAATAATGCAACCCGCATTACAATTCAAGAAAATCCCCCATCAACAAATTCCTTACTATGACTATAAACAACCAGAAATATCAGGAATTAAAGTTCCCTGATAGAATTTAACAACAAATTAACTTTTCAATCAATGTTATTGCAAACAAATATTTCAACATTCAGAAACGGTATACTAAGCTAACCTTGAACATCTTGAAGCTCCACTTCAACATTGACAAGTTCCTCTAAGAGTTCTTCGGTTCTTCCCATTTTATTAGAGACGAAGAAACCCAGAAAATGCCCTGTTAGTTTATGGTGTTCGTTCGGCTTCTGCAGTAAAAAAATATTTTTGAAGAACTCAAAGAGGTTGATGGGCTTGGGCGGTATAAGTGAGGTTCAAACGGGACAAGTGCACAAAATAACCCAATTAGGATCGCTATTTATGGCATAGCCAAAATTCGTAAGTATTTTGAAAATTTAGCCAATTTTTTTAAAAAAATTGAGACCAACGTTACAAATCTCAGATGTATGAATTTTAAGTTAGGTAATAAAATATCTTAATTTTAGTATATGGCTTGTGCAATTAAATTTTAGATGTTTTAATTTCAAGTTTAATTTTTGACAATTTCAAATTTATAATTTATTCATTTTACTCATGATATTTGAACGCAATTTATTTCACAAATTTGTTCATTTCACTCGTGGTGCATTATTTTTTCATCCATGGTGCCTTAACTTAATTTATTCCATTTTGAAAATTAATTTATTCATCCATTTCATAGCACTTACCTAGTGTCTCATTCATTTCACTTATGGCACCTCATCTAACTCATCCGTGATAATTGAGTGTAGTGTGTTCCTTTTCAGTTTGAAAATAGCTTAAATTAAGGAATAACTATTTTATTAGATATACATCCATATTATATATATTAATTTTATATATATTTTTAAATAATTACCTATCTTATTATTAATTAAGAATTTTTTACCATATATGAAGGAAGATATATCTTAATATACGTATTTTTACTACCAAATACATTAAACTAGGGAGAAAGGTGAGTGACATAGAAAAGAAGACGAACGAGATGGGAAGAAAGATAGACTTCTTTGGTATGAAGGAATGAACTTCAGACAAAAAGGTATGAAATTAGACTTGGTCAAATTTACTTCTTTGGAATTAGACACACAGGTATGAAATTAGACCATTTTAATTTACTTCAATAATTTATATCTCAATTTTGTGTCTATAGTTCAAATTTTAGACTTAAAAAAAGGGAAAACTACGCCGTGAGGCCACTCGCTCAAAATATTAGCCCCACTTCAACCAAGTTGTCCAATTTAACTCACGTGGAGAATTTAATATCACATGTTTGTCTCAAATCCTAAGGGGTTATTTTGTATGAGGCATAAAGAATAATAATTTTTTATATATATATATTATAATTTTATACATATCTATAAGTTATATCTTTTTTATGTATAATATATGTTTAGTATCGTATAAACATCTTAAATAAACATTTTGTTTATATTCTTTCTTACAAACATACTCATGCCAGCTGAAAAAGCTATAAATCATTTTTAAAAATATTCATAATGATTTATTTTTTCAAATCTAAAAGAGGATCATTTGCACTTAAATGAGATTGTTGTATTTTCTTGAGAAGGTGAAATTAAATTGGGCAACAATGAAAAACGAAAACGAATGAGCTAGGTCTGGATCTTTTTCTTTTTAACAAATATAAAAAAAAATGGTTACCATTTGTAATTAAAATTAGTGTGGTTAAATGATATTTTGAGTGTCAAATGGCTATTTACGTAATTGTCCCTTTAAAATTTAAACTTTAATGCGAAGATTGAAGTTAGATAGGGTTTAATTTCAAATTTTAATGCGAAAATCTCAATAATTTTCAACTTCAATCTCATAAGTTACGAATGCGAATTTAATTCAAAAGTTGATAAATATTAAAGGAAAAGGTAGACAAAAGATTTATTGAATCAAAATTGTTTACCTAACATGACATCAATTATATCATGTACTATATATTACACAAAATGACGCTTCAATATTCATGTCTCATGTTTACTTATTTTCAGCTTTCAATGCTTGCCGTGATTTTTTTTTAAGTAACAGTAGATTTATAAATTATTTTTTTGAAAAAAGTATTTTATAGTAAAAAATATATAATATTTAATTTTTTAATAAAAAAATAAATTGATTTGAACAATTCAAAGCAGAGTCCGGAATCAAAAGGATAACAAATTTTTTCGAAAATTCCAAAAGGGCAACAAATTTTAACAGTATCTAAATCAGGATTTCCGCGCAAGGCGCAGAAATCCATGTGCCTTACAAGGCTATGACTGCTTTTAGCCTTGTAAGGCTATGACAGCCTTTAGCCTTACAAGGCGCAAGGCTGTCTGCGCTTTGCAGACAATTTTTTTAAAAAAAATAAAAAAATTCTCTAGTTAATTATTCTAGTTGGTCATTGTCGGCAAATGCAAACTTAAAAGGATCAAATGAAACAAAAGAACAAAAACAAATATTGCACTGTTTTTTCTTCATTCATTTTTAATGCAAATCATGACATGACAAACGGGGACAATTATAATTCTATTTTAGCTAACTCAAACCAAAGAAGGGAGTCCTTAATAACACATTTTTTATATTTGATTTTAAACTTTTCATTGCACACTTAATAACATGTTAATTATTATAGTCATAAAAATTCTTTATTTGCTTCTTAAACATCATATTAAATCATAAGTTACCATTATATGATATGAAGGATCACTAGATACCAACTTAAATTTTAATGGATTGAAATGGGCTGGTTGTAAGCTAATGAATGAACAGGTCAACTATTAGCCCAAACTTGATTGAATTACATAATTTATAATTTCATAAATAATAAATCCGCTTATTTTCCTATAAAATATTTTTCTTCGTAACGACTAGGCAAACACACCATTAATGAGACGTGGCCCTCCTTCCCCTACAAAGAATACATTCAATATTGAGACATTGATACGCTCAAATTACACCTCCTTACAGAAGCATAAGCGATCGTTATCAAGTACAGAACCCAACTTGTAGGTTGGGGTCGATCCCACGAGGAAAATGGTTTAGACTTTACTTTAACTCACGATTATATTCGATTAGTCAA
>JAJOOS010007535.1:0-27380 GCA_029582725.1 Solanum chiquidenum
AACGGGCTGGTTGCATACTGGAATATTCGGCGAGCCCCAGAATATTTGGCGAGTCGCCAATCAGTTTAGTGACTCCAACAAGCCTTCACCGAAGGGGCGTCTAGTGAAGATTCCTTGTCACCCTATTCTGTGTGTTTCAGTACCAGTAGTTTACTTTTACCTTTAATATTGTTGGCTCTCTATTCACATTGAGAACAATGTCGGATGCTTCTGGTGAGGGTGGTAGAAGTCTGGTTATTAAGTCTTTTGTTCTCGAGTGAGTTATTTGAGTATCGGTTGTGATCAATGTTGATGACTCGAATAGCGCTCTTAATATGTGCAGCAACGACGAGGCCAAATGAAGTTGCATAGACAATATGTTGACTTTTTGCATCTCATTGTAACTAGACGGTTATTGAATGAAGTCTCTTGTGATGAACATTGAACACTAGCTCAAATGAGTCTTGTTTGATATTGGTGCCAATGTTTTGTGTGATAAGCTTACCTTGAATATTGTATGTGGTGACACCTAGAATTTTCCCCATTGGTCCAATTGACTAAGTGAAGCAAGCTCTTGAAGTGATCTTAGGCTACAAGTTTGATGAGCAAAACAATTTGACATGATACCTCTTTTTGTAGCCAACCTTGTGAGATGTGTGAATCTTGCTTGATCCCCTTTGAGCCTTATCCTTTTCTTGGAAGAAACTTGAACAATTGTGACCCCTCTTTATCCCTTCACCCATAACTCTCATGAAATATGGTTTGTTTTAATAGCCAACTTAGGCCAAAAGCTTAAGTTGGGGGTGCGGTGAAAGAGGAGGTAAATCAAAAAGTGTGAAAAATTCCCTTGTGAGCCATGAGTTTGAAAAAGATGGAACCCCTCCATGTAGAAGAAAAAAAGAGCAAAAGAAAAAGAATGAAAAGTTGTGCTGAAGAAAAGGAAGGAATTGATGTTCAGATCACATTTCATGAGAGTAGCAGCCACTAAGCCTATATGACCAAACCTTTACACTCGGCCCCGTTACAAGCCTTGAAAAGACCTTCTTGATCTTGAGTGAGATGAAACAAATGTTGATTGGAAAATAAGGGCAAACCTATGGGTGAATTCATGCATGTGTTCATCTTTGTGAGTGTGAGAGTCGTATGTGATTCCGGAACTATAAATTGTTGAGATATTGTGTGTAAGAATGGAATCATCTTTGTTGTGAGGGCATTTCAGTACTTTTGTTGAGCTTGAACTTACATTTGAGCCAAGTATTGTGAGCTTGAGCATCTCTGATAATGGTGAAGTCACAACTTGAATCTTTGAGTGCACAATTGATCATTGCAGGAGTAATTGAGTCTTGTTGTGTGCATTCATATTGAGTCTTTTGTAGCACTATCTGTGACATCCTTTTTGAACTGCTAAACTTGCGTTATACTTTAGGACAAGCAAAAGTTTAAGTTGGGGTGTTGATGAGTCCGAGATTTGGACTCATTTAGGGCTTTGATTATGTAGGTTTAGTGTCCTCAAATACTAGTTTGTACCATCAACTGATGATAAATCATTGATTTTCAGGTACATGGGTTAAGGAATAAAGCTAGGACAATAATAGGCAAAATCGACGACACAAGCTAAAAAAAATATAGGAAAACAAGTGTGACGATCGCCAAGAGAACTCGACGAATCACCAAGTCACCCCTGGATCTCCTAAATTTATAGAACACGATAGGGATTCGCTGATTGCATCGGCGAAGGACGACCATGTCGCCGAAAGTACTGATTGAGATCAAGGAGAATGCAGATTGGCGAGCTGAAAGACTAAAGAGCGCTTCACGGAATGGAACGCCAATCCCAATTTGGATCTCCTAAAATTACAGTGTTCTGAGGGAAGTGTGAAGAAAGAAGGTGAGATAAAAGGATGGTCGGCGAAGCCCGACTTTCCCCGCTGATTAGCCTAAAAAAGCCACGCCTTAGATTAGTATCAATTGATTTTTGGAAAAGAGAAATCTTTCAGAAATTGTGAGAAACAAAATAAAGAGAAAAAAAATACTGTTATTGTTGATTTTGAGTAATTTTAGCAAGAATTTCCAATTGGGTATTGTAATAGGGAAGTTATTATTCATCTTACACTTTCGATTTTCAAATACCAAGCCATGGAGTTTGTGGTAGATAGCGTATTTCATTATTTTGTGATGATTGGCTAAAACCCCGATCTTGGGGGTTTGACTATGTAACCAATTATTGTGATTGATTTAATGGGTGTTAGTAATTATTGATTTTCGGTGTTAATTTGAAATGGGTTTGAGTTATTACTGTGGTTTAACTCCTTTATTATATGTTTATTGCAATATACCTCATGGTTTTATGCTTGCTTGAGAGATAAGTGTAGAGCTAAGGTAGTAACTTGACATCCATAGCTAGTGGGTCTTGACGATTTCAGCTTGAGAAAGTGAAATCCAAGAGTCATCCTTTGTATCTAGCTCGAGAGAGTAGATTTGATGAGATTGTGGGCTGGTCTTCTTAGGGAATGCGTTGAGGTTCAAAAGAACTCAGTGGAAATAAGGTAATTGTTAGAGAGAAAAGTGCCTTATCTAAAGCCCATCCTACTCATGACGAATTAACATTATTAGTCAGTGATTTGCACCCGTTGAGTTGAGCTTCGCAGTTGGTTAGTCAATCCCCCAAGCATTGTCTTCCCATTTGATTATTTCTTGTTGATTTTTAAAGGGGTTTTGTAGTCTAAAAGTTGCTCGCGCTGCATATTGATTACGTCTTCAATTTTGGTTCATAGTTTCCTAAAACTTTTATTCTTTCACCTGCAATGGTCACCGCCATAACTTCGCTTTTGAATTCAAGATAGAACTACTCTCTGTGGGATCGCTCTAACTCTTTTGTTGGATTGTGCTGCTTAACGACTGTCTACACCTAGTATCATAATGGGGTGCAGTTAAAACGTTAAATCAAACGTCCGTTCCTTTCCCAGTATAGAGCTATGTTGGTGTGCTGGATTTCCTCATGACGAGAAGAGGGACATAAAGGTCACTCCAGCATCTTCTACCGATATCAAGCGCATATAGGCCAAGTATACATGGGAGGAGGCAGATAGGAAGAGAGCAGCTCCAGTGGATGCATCCCCAGAAGTTGATGTTGAGTCTATACCTGCAGAGGCATCTTTGCCTACTCCGGCCTCCGAGCCTTCAGGTACACCCGCTTTCACTTCTTCCCAGGCTCCTGGTTCTTCTACTACTTCCCAGCCTACCAGGATCAGCCAGGCCACGATCCTTAAGATGGGGCACCTTTCCCATTCTGCCGATGTGCAGGATACCCGGCTACAGACCGAGGTGCCCTGGATGATTGAGAGGGCTATTGCAGCTACGTTGACACCCCTCCGTACGTCGATTAATGATCTCACAAAGAGAGTAGAGATTTATGAGAGTGTACAGGAGGTTACTTCAGAGGTTTCCAATTTAAGGAATGACATGGACTATCTGAAGTCCGCAGACGTCACTTCTCTGTTCGAGGTAGCTGAGGCTCAGGGTGTTCCGGGCAGTTCCTCCGGCTACCACCGAATATGTGCCTATGGATGATATTGTTGTTGATGATTCAGAGGCAGAGATGGATGAATAGCAGCTTGGGGAGAAAGATGCGACTATTTATGATGATCTAGCCGACTTAGAGGATGCTATGTTCGAGACTGCTCGGCAGACCTCCTTGAGAGACACCACTATGGATGGGTCGAGTGAGGTTATAGATGATGTGACACCGGGCATTGATGCCCCGACAGATGGAGCGACTAAGTAGAAAGGATTTTTCTTTACCTCCCTCTCTGTCGTCTTTATTGACTTTTGTTTATTTTTGTTGCATTTGAGGACAACTGCTTTTGTTTTGTGGGTGGGGTGAGGTATTTTCCATACCTACCTCTTGTGACTATACTTTGTATATATATTGGGTTTTTGTGCTTTAAATTGTGTGTTGATTCTATCTTGTGGATGTTTGAGCTTGTGGCTCCTTGTTATGAATGAAAATGGTTTTTGACCCATCTGAAAAATTTTACCACCTCTTGTTGTGTTCAAATGTGGTTGTTCTTGTGCAAATTTGAGTATCGGTCATGATCAATACCGATGACTTGAATAGTGATCTTAATCAAATCAAAATGAATGTGCGGCTACGATGTGGTCAAATTAAGTTGCATAGACAATATGTGGACTTTTTGAATCTCATTGTTACTAGCCGGTTATCGAATGGAGTCGCTTGCGATGAACATTGCACACTAGCTGGAATGAGTCTCATTTGATATTAGTGTCAATGCCTTGTGTGATGAGCTTACCTTGAACATTGTGTTTGGTGACACCTAGAATTTTCCCCGTTAGTCTGGTTGACTAAGTGATGCAAGCTCTTGAAATGATCTTAGGCAACGATTTTGATGAGTGAAACAATTTGAAAACATACCTCTTTTTTGTGGCCAACCTTGTGAGTTGTGTGAACCTTGCTTGAACCCCTTTGAGCTTTATCCTTTTCTTGGAAGATTCTTGAGCAAATGTGACACCTCTTTATCCATTCACCCATAACTTTCATGAAATATGGTTTGTTTGAATAGCCAACTTAGGTCAAAATCCTAAGTTGGGGATGTGGTGAAAAGAGAAGGTAAATCAAGAAGTGTGAAGACATTCCCCTTTGAGCCATGGTCTTAAACAAGATGGAACCCCTCTAAAAAAAGAGAAAGAAAAGAAGAAAGCAAAAGAAAAAAAATGAAAAAGTTGTGAAATAAAGTTTTGAAAGTTGCAAAAGAAATGGGGTGTTCGGTAGTTCATTGGAAGTTGAATAAGGGGTGATTTTTGAGCATGAGTAAAAATGCTGAAGAAAAGGAAGAAAAGTGATATTCATACCACATTTCATGAAGGTAGCAACCACTGAGCTTAAATGACCATACCTTTACACTCAGCCCCGTTACAAGTCTTTAAAAGACCTTTTTGATCTTGAGTAAGCTTAAACGAATGTTGATTGGAAAATAAGGACAAACCTATGGGTGAAGTCATGCATGTGTCCATATTTGTGAGTGTAAGAGTCGTATGTTATTCCGAAACTATAAATTGTTGAAGAATAGTGTGTGAATATGGAATCATCTTTGCTGTGAGGGCATTTGAGTACCTTTGTTGAGCTTGAACTTGCATTTGAAGCAAGTATTGTGAACTTGAGCATCTTTGATAATTGTGAGTCACAATTTGAATCTTTGAGTGCACAATTGATCTATGCATTAGTAAGTTGAGTCTTGTTGTGTGCATTCATGATTGAGTCTTATGTAACACTGTTTGAGACATCCTTTTTGAACTGCTGAACTTGAGTTTTACTTGAGGACAAGCAAAAGTTTAAGTTGGGGGTATTGATGAGTCTGAGATTTGGACTCATTTAGGGCTTTTTTATATAGATTTATTGTCCTCAAATGCTTAATTTATGCCAATAACTGATGTTAAATCCTTGATTTTCAGGAATATGGATTGAGGAACAAAGCAAAGACACTAACAGGCAAAAGGGGACAAAACAGGTTGAAGAAATGAAGATGAGCGAGCCTGAGGATCGCCAAGAGCACTTAGCGTGTCGCCGAGTGGCTTATCATCCCGCCTAAAGTTTCAGTGTGCCAAGCTCTGAAGGAAGGAACCAAATCAATGATGAAAAGGTGCAGTCGGTGGATCGCCGAGCGATTCCGTGAAGCCAAGATAGATCACCTAAAGTTACAAACCTTGAGGATGTTGAATGCCAAGGTGAAGGAGCGATGGAAGAGACCAAAGGGAGGCTCGCCAAATGGTTCGGCGAGCCCGACTTACTTTGCCAAATGGGCTTTCGTAGCTTATTTTCAGTGACTATATATACATTTTTGAACATTTAGTTTGGGATCGGATCTTTTATATTTTTTATCTAATCAAACAAACTGGACAGAAAAATTTATTGAGATAGTTTTCTCTAGAGGTCTTCCTTAGCTTTGATGGATTGAAGAAATTCACTTTTGAGAAATTGGAAGTGAGTCTTTGAGATTCATCAAATTGGAACATTGTAAAGATGAAATCACTCTTACCCAGTTGATGGATAATCAATTTGGTAACTGTTTTTTTACCTTTTTAACAAAAGTCTAACAACCGAATGCGGAAATAATACCTAGAACCTGAAAGTCAATGTACCAAAACTCTAACAAGGATCATATGTCTAAAGGGAATGGGTACAACCCAATTAAACATAAGAAAATCTAAAGTACTAGTCTAAGTCCGAAGATGTGGACATAAACACAAAGAGAACTTATGGCAGCACGGAAGAACGGGCTCACCCTTGAATTTGAGTCGATCACTGGTCTTCTAAATGAGGTATGTCAGTAGCCACCTGAAGATGTCTTGTACTCAACAAAGAAAGAGCAAGTGCAGTCTCAATACATAACCACAATGTATTGGTAGGATCACGCGGCTATCCCAATAGGTGAAACATGCATACACCGAACATATACAATCAATTATCACTTACGAACAACGTACAACTTCACAATTCTAAAAAAACATCAGTCCTATCAAGTCAATGGTCCTCTCATGAAACTCATACCCAAACTGTTAGTGTACCGGTATGTGATACCCATCCAAGTTAGTGTACCAGACGTGACACCTGGTCCCATTTATGCGCCAGAACGTGGCACCCGATTCAAGTTAGTGTGTTGGAATGTAACACCCAATTCATTCAACTTGCCACAATCACAATCACAATGTACATTCTCAAAATCATACAATCAAGTGTTGATTCATGACATACAATCATTCATTCATGCTCATTTACGATTAGTGTGGTCAATAGTGCAACATTAGTTTACTTACATGCATTATAATGAAGTAATTACTAACATACATCACACCAACATGAAATCACAACCATCACCTACCTCGAACAAATCTTGAACCCTCCTAAGAAACTTGATTCTTCCCTTTCCATATTCTTTCAGCTTGTTCTTGGTCTACAAACAATAAATATAATGCGATAATCAATAAACGCTACCTAATTACCCAGATTACAATCAACACTGTCAACCCTAAGTCAAACCCATGATCCCAATACCCAAATTATGGCTTTTTCCACCATCCAAACAGCTCCAAAACCCTCCCCCATCAATAATTACCCATAAATTTACATTCTACAGATTGAAAAAATGGATTCGGAGATTGAAAACCTTACCTTTAGCCTCAAGAATGGTGAAAAATTGTCAAGAAAACACCTGGGGTCGTCTCCTAGCTCTCAAGAACGAAACTTGCAGAAATAATGACATGCCCGCTATGGCGGCCCCGTCATGGCCTGAAAAATCCCATCTTGGAGGCTTGCACAGAAATAGTGAGCAACTTTAAGAGTTTCATACCCATATTTCACAATACACCTTCATCCCATGACACACAGAAACTATTTGTTCACGCTAAGATCAATTTCGGGAGTTCTACTCGCCCAAATTCAATTTTGTAAAGTCGTACGGGTTTCTTAACGTCTTAGCTATCCATTCATGCAATAAAATTCATTATGGATCTCTCATACGCTACCATATCTTCCTAGTACTTACTGACTCCGACTTCGTCCAAATTGGGCTAGGCTAGGAATTTCTAAGTTTCTACGAAAAAAGTTTTCCGGCCTACAATTTCACCCGATGGCTTTTCTATAATGACGGAAACAGGTCGTCACAAAAAGATTAGTCAAACACAATTTGCTTATGAAAAGCATTTTTCAAATGCATTAGCCAAACTCTAATTACTTTTTTTTTTCAAAAGCACTTTTCTAAAAAGTTATTTTAAATGAGTGCTTATAGAAATAAGCAATTTTTAGCAGCAATATCATAGAGATTGTCACGACCAAAGACTACCCCCTAGAAGTGACATGGTGCCAAGAGCCACGAGTGACCCCAAGTTAACACAATGACATGGCATGACAGTTAAGATAGCATACATAAACAAAATAAAGTCTCAAATAGATGTCATATAATAAAGGATAATATGATAAAAGAAAACATACGTGGAATCAACTAACTGTCTGAAAATCCTTTAATAATAAAGAGTTGCTAGGACAAGTCCATAGCTAATTCTAAACTATCTGAAACATGACGACTCACAATACGCAGTGCACACTAAGATTCTTTTTATAGTAACCGCGGCCTGAAGGATGTACATCAAAACCTATATTATGAAACAATATTGACATAAAAGTATGCGTCAGTAATTCAAATGTACTAGGCATGAAGAAAATGCATAAACATGATATCTAAACTTGATGAAAATAGTAATAATCTGATAACACTAAATCATATTAAAAAATTAATAGAATATTAAGTAGCTCCTAAATCATGATAACTGAATATAATCTAAATGATACTTTATTTTAAGCATCTAATTCATGATAATCATATATACTATTATAAACTTCAAAATTGAAAGAATCTTAATTTATTAAAATATGACAATCTGACACATTTATGTGAAAATACATAATTATGATCATGAAATTACTAGCATGCTTTGAGTTCATGAAAATATCATTGAAAATATTGAATTATAAACAATTCATGCTTAATAAGGTCAATCATGAAGAAGAAATCAAAATTCAATGAAAACCCAGAAGAAATCATGAAACGCTAGACTTGAGAGTTCATAGATTGAAGAAATTAGGGTTTCTTTGGGATTCAATGGGGGAAGAAGAAACCATTGATTAAGTTTCCACATACCCTGATTGGAACCCTAACTTGAATTGGGAAGAAGAGACTTAAAGCTTGAAATCCTTGATCTAGTCTTGGTAGAAAATTGAGAGAGAAGAAATTTGGATTTGGAAAAATGAGAGTGAATGGGGAGGTTAGGGTATTTAGGAATAAGTTATTTCCTCTTAGAATAAGCCAAAAACGACATAGTATAGGAATTAAATTAGTGGGAGAAGGCTGAATAACTCTGACTTAAAACTGTCAGAACCATCTTCACGAACCACTATACAGTCTGTACAATATGGACCGTAAAGGTGTCTGTGGAATGTTTTGAGATTCTCAATCCTAAGTGTAACTTCCACAGAAACTTCTATGAATCGTACAACTTTCCACGGTCCATATAAGTTTTTGTGAAAGACAAGGTTCATGAGTCCTTAGGGGTTTGGTTCACTGACCAGTATACGTCCCGTGAAAGCTTTCACGGTCCGTATTCCCATCCATGAAACTTACCTCCAAAAATTTCAAATACTGAGTTCAATCGTAGATCCATTCACGACTGTGAATGAGTCCGTACAAGCCCTCTCCTACAACATTTCAATTCTTTATTAATTCCAAGGTCTAAAATATATAACGAAAGATATATATGCACTAAATTGCAAAGTTGGGGGGTATATATGCCTCTTTTCCATTTAAATAATTTATACATATTTACATGCTTATAACACAACAATCTAAATAGTTTAGTATTTAAATCTTGAATTAATATTTCATTGAATTAGATTCAGAAGTTATCTTAATGAAAACAAATGAGACCATTGTAATTAGAAAATTATTTTATAATTATTATTGTTAAATCAGTTTTTTCCTGGTCAATGTTTAAATATTTTAAAGTGCTTTTCTCATTTCTCTATACATTAATATGTTAATGAATTAATTTCATACCTTATAGTCAATATTCTATAATATTTATCTTGATTGTTTAAATTATTTTGACTCACAATGTAATCAATTACAACCTAATCATTTCATTGATTTGTCTTTATATAATTTCTTGTTATTTTAAGGAAAAATACATTATTTGAGATTGTCCTTCTATGAAACAGTAAATTAATTAAAGTAATGATAGATTTTCTTAATATAATGATTTTACGCAAAAAATATTTACGTAGTTGCCAACAAGGTTTTGTTGAGACAAGCCTTCTACAAAAGCATCAAGCCTTAAAAAGGAGGGATGTAAGTGCAAAAGTAAGAAGTATTTTGATCTTTATGGTCTTAAATATGTTGAAATTAAATTCAAGATTTCAACCCACTTCATTGATTACTTGGTCACACCTTTGGGAGTATAAGAGATCCTACATTATATGGAGAAAATCTACGATCTCAAAATAATTGAAAAATGGCTTGATATACCCCTCAACTTTGTGATTTAGAGTTGATACACTCCTCATTATAGAAGAAGCTCACATATATTCTTATCATTATAAAAATGACTCACATATATCTCACTGTTAATAAAGCGGGTCACATATACCCTTTTATCTAGCGATAGTGATTTTATTTTTTTTAATTATTTTAAAACAATTCATGTAGGGGTATATGTGATCATTTTTCACACATAATTTTTGTTGACTTCATTCATTATCGTTGTTTGACTTTTTTTCATTCTTTATTGTAAAAATACGAAGAAAAAAAAGAAATGTTAACGGGAAAGAGAAAAAAGTAAGAAAAAAATTTAAAAATATTTTTTTCGGAATACATTGGAATTTATATTTTGTATATATATTAAAAATTGAGGCATATATGATAAATTTTACTAATAAAGTTAGTGAAAAATATATTTGATTAGCAAAATAATAAATCCAAACTATCCATTGAATCAAAAAAGTTAAGAAAAATAATAATACTTGTGAGAAGGATCAAATATACCAAAAAAAAAATATTTAATTTTCTTTACTTCAATTCAGAGAAAAAAAAGGTACATGTGAGTCATTTGTGTAACAATAAAAATATACGAGTAACTTTTAAAATAAGGGGTACATCAGCTATAAATGACAAAGTTAAAGTGAAATAATTAAAGTTAAAAGGTGCATTAATAATAATAATAATACTAATAATAATAATAATAAACCTTTGTTTCTCCAACCTATAAACCCAAAAGGGTCCACAGGAATAACAAACAAGTCCCCACAATGTAAGGTTAGGTTTGAGGAAGAACAATAGTCATATTGGGCAGACAATTACTCTTCACGTTAGAGCTAAAAAAAAATTGAATTTATACCACTAAATAGAGTATCAAGTGATAGAAAGTGTCTATCATCTTTTATTAACAATAAATTAAAAATATTCCTCTGCAACAACAATACATTAACAACAATCTCTACAAACACAACAACAATAACATATATTGCAAATGGAGCAAACATAGTGCATAAACAACCAATAATTGAGATGGTTGTGTATTGCCAGAGCTAGTCGTTATACTTAAGAAAGCTTTTTTAATTGTACATAACATTGAATTAGACAACAAGAAACTATTGAAATTGCCATCAAACTAGAAAATGAATTTTGGCTTTAGTCTGATTGCAATTTCAACAATGACCAGTTGTCTAATTCATTTCACATTCAATTAACACTTCCTTTTCAAGAATAACGGCAAGTCCTCGTGATCCATAATTGTCTCAATCATTGGTTTCTCCTTCTCTATTTAGGAAAAGGTTTTGGAGGATATAAAACGCCTTGAAATATTATCTCCAAAGTGGAGAACATGTATAAAGAGAGAAATATAGAATGCAATTGAGGGGTGAAAAGTTAAGGAACAAAAGAAGAGGTTTTATAGTGGGTGAAAGGTGCTTTTACAAGATAATATTTGGAAATTTTGTAAATAACATTCCATATATATTGATTTACATTAGATTTGATTGGGGAGGGTAAAATTAGTGAATAAAGAAGAGGTTTTATAGTTGGTATAAGGTGGTTTTACAAGATAGTATTTGGGAATTTTGTAGATAACATTCCATATATATTGATTTATATAAGATTTGATCAGAAGTCAAAGTTTTACCAAACCTATAGAAAACATAATTTTAGTAAGAAAATCATTATCATAAAGTAGTAAAATTATTTATTATTGTTAATTCAATTTTTTTTCTAGTCAACATTTAAATACCTTAAAGTGATTTTCATGTATATATACGTTAATATGTTAACACCTCAATTTCAATTGTATATAATATTTAGAAATTTTTTAAATAACATTCCATATATATAGAATTACATTAGATTTGATGAGAAACAAAAATTTACACGAACCTACCAAACAAATAATTTTAGTAAGAAAATCATTATCATAAACTTGGTAAATAAATTATTATTATTTATTCAAATTTTGTCGAGTCAACGTTCAAATACCTTAAAGTGATTTTTGTGTCTCTATATTCGTTAATATGTGAACGACTCAATTTCATACATTGTTGTCTATAATATTTGAGAATCTTGTAAATAACGTTCTATATATATTAATTTTCGTAAGATTTGATCAGAAGCCAAAATTAAACCAAGCCTACCAAAGACATAATCATAGTAAAAAAATCATTACCATAAAAAAGATAAATATATTATTATTAATTCAAACTTTTCGTAGTCAATATTTAAATACCTTAATGTGGTTTTCTCAACTCTATATACATTAATATATTAATGTTTCGTTTCATACCTTGTAGTCTATGAAAATCTTGTAAGTAAAATTCCATAAATATTGATTTATTGTAACACCTCGGTCTGAAAGAACCAATTTGGAAAGAGCTAAATCGTGAATTTTGCAAGTTAGTCTTAAATTGTGAGTTTTGGGTTAACTTCAAACGTCCATAACTCTCCGTACATGATGAGTTAGGTGGCCCATGAGATATCAAATAAAAGATCTTTGAGTCCTCTTTCCAAATCCAAAGAGTTTGCTAAATTCCGAGTTTGGATATGGGAGATATGCCCGTTTGTGTTCAGCCTGTCCGATTAAGGAAATCCATCCGAATTAAGGAGGGGTATTTTGGTCTTTTCCTTATCTCACTAGCCTAACTCATTTTTAGTAATATTTTAGGGGTCTAAACTGATTGATATCATTTTTCACAATTCAAAAACACGCTTAGGGTTTTAGAGAGAAGTTCAAGATGGATTTCCTTAATTCTGATGGATTTCCTTATTGGGACAGGTTGTACAATATGGACCGTAAAGGTGTCTGTAGAATGTTTTTGAGCTTCTAAATAATGATTGTAACTTCCACGGAAGCTTATATGAATCGTACAACTTTCCACGGTCTATATAAGTGTCCGTGAAAGACAATGTTCATCAGTCTTGTCATGACCCGGAAGGTCATTTTTGGAATTTTCATGAAATTAGCATTTTACTCCTCTTGATAGTTTCTCCGAGTAATTTTTTATTAGTCGGTGAAGTTGATTTGAAAATTTTAAACTATTCGATAGCTACGATTATTTAATTGAAGAGTGATTTTAAATAATTAATTTTAGTTGGTGGTTAATGGACCAAGTCCATAAATTATGTGATATCCTTTAAGATTAGTATAAGAGGGTTTATTAATTTTTTGGTGTATTATATCATATGAAAATTATTAGAGTTGAATGTTTGGAAAAATTGGGACTTAACCCTAGGCTTAAAATTCAGGAACTTAATTATAGATTTGGTTAAAATTTTGGGTCTAGGCTAAACCTAAAGTAATAAGGGTGTTGTTAGTTTCAAAATCTTATTGTGATTATGTACTTGAATAGATTGCATTGATTTGGAAGTTAACCGAAAGGGGAAGGCTCAAGTCCCAGAGTGATTGTTCGATTATTTAAGGCGAGTGGACTTCTAAACCCTTGTTAAGTGTATGGAATTCGTGTATTTCCTTGTAATATGTGTTTGGGGGTAATGAGACTTTGTGATGGGTTGACTTGTCCATATCGATTAATTCTAATGATGAAAAAAGGGTAATAAAATGCAATGTGATTAATTGTTGGTGTGTGATGTGTGAGAATGGTTTGAAATGCTTGTTGACTCATTGTTGGTGTTGTATCACGATTGTGTTGTTGTGAATTGTGCATTATTATGAAAATGAGCATCTCATCATTATTTGTGTGAACATGTCATATGTATTGTTTAGAGATATGATTGTGACAAGTGTTATGTGAATTGAGAAAGAGTAAGCATGTACCATTTCGAGGGACGTGTCATTGTCCACGACGGATACTATATTTCGAGGGACATATTGCACGCCGTGGTGTATGCTATTATCAAGGGACATGTCGTGCGCCACGACAGATGCATGAACATATATGTCTCCCATGGGTCCCGAACTGAGCGACAGCGGGTGTGTATCGCTAGGTCAGCAATGCATCACTATACTTGACATTGCATTTCATTGCATTGTGCATATTTATTATTGGTGAACTTGATCTTGTGTGTTGTTGATCTTGTGAGTGCCTTTCTGTGGAACTTGTGATTGATGAATATTGAGCATGTTGTTGACAATATGAAATTGTTAGTGTTGTTGTTGAACTGTGTGCTTTGTAAATTGTGAACTCTTAGGTTGGGATGGTTTTATGCAGGTTGTAGTTGTGGAGGTTCGGTTGGGGTGTAAGGAGTACCCGTATTCTGTTCCCTTAGCTTGTGTTTAGAGGTTTACTTGTTGAGTACTGTGTTGTTTGGTACTCACCCCTTGCTTCTACATTTTTTGTAGGTTACAAGCCTGGATTTTTGTGATACTTTCCATTCTCTTCTTTTTCGAGGCTTCTTGGAGATTTCTGAGGTAGTTGTTTGTCATCTCAGCGGACCTTCTTACTCCCATTTATGATCTTGCTCTATTTTAGAAACAATGTCATTTGAGACTGGTGTTTTTCTTTTGAATTAATTGTAATACTTTAGAGGCTTGTACACGTGACAACCAAGTTTTGTGGGCTTTTATTAAGTTGACTTAGTTATCCGCACTTATGATATTTGAGATTTCAATGTCTTACTTCGGCATTTTTGTGATATTTGGGTTTTAGGCTAACTTATCTTGGTGGAATAAGACGAGTGCCATCACGTCTATTTTTGGATCGTGACAAAATGGTATCAGAGCCCCGGGTTCATATGTCTCACGTGTAAACAAGCTGAGTCTAAGTAGAGTATCGAGGATCAGTACGAAGACGTCTGTACTTATTTTCGAGAGGCTATAGTGACTGTTAGGAAAAATCTTCATTTTTTGAATCTCTATCGTGCATCCTTAGTCTGACTTATTTCCTATCGCTTCATTCCACTCTCTCTTTTATAGTGATGACTTGTGTGTGGTTATTCATGTGAGTCATGTATGGCTTGGAGTCTGGATCTAGTTTAGAAGTGATAAAGTTATTAAGATGATGTGTGGTCAGATTAAGAATGTTCACCAATTTGAAAGGGTTTAGGGTGATGGCTCGATGATGCATTTTGACGATATTTGAATGATGACGTTGAAAAATGGTTAAAGGGACTTCATGAATATGTTGTATTTTTAGGTTAGTTACCCCAGTAGAGGGAATAATACTTGTGTGGTATAGAAATATCTTAAGTGGTCTGACAATTGAAAGTGGAATGATTTAAAGTATGGCTAGCTAATGAACAATGTAACTTTGGAAAATGCAGTTAGTAAAGTTGTGATAACATGTATGGGTTGCTTAGCAAATGATGAAAATAATGTTGCGCCAATTGAGGTCAGAACCTCTACTATGACTTTTTATGTTGAGTGTATATCAAAGAGGGTCATGATACGACTTGTATAATGACACCAATTCTTACTTGGTAAGAGTTATAGAGTGTGTACTCTTACTATCGATCTAATCTGCGAAGGAATGCATATCATTTGGGATGAGAGACCGAACAAATTGGGTAGTGTATTGTAGTTACTTAATGGACAGATAGGTGTGAGCTATTTGAGTACAATCTTCTCTAGGGGTATGATGTGTTCTAGTGGTGAATCTAACAGACATTCACGATGTTGTACGAATGGTATATGAAAATGAATACGTCGATTGTCAAGTATGAATACTACCTACTTAAGGGTTATCAGTTGTATTACATGCTCGTATATTGAGATTTGATGTTGCATTCATATTTAAGAAAACAACTAGCTTGTTACTACGGACGCTTGAGTTAAGCATTATTTATAAGGAAGATTTTAGTGATGATTTTTTTATACGATATTAATGTGTTTAGGTTGTAAAGTGTATCTCGAGAATTTTAATGAAGGACTAATGATTTCATCGTAAGCTCTAAGGGAGTGGATCGATATCAAAATGATAAGCTTATGGCTAAAGGAAGTCTTCATGAGTATACTTGTGTGAAGGTAATTGACGTTTTTAGTAATAAAGTACATATGAAATTGGGTTAGTCCATTGGATTTGATTGGTATAAGTGGGTTTAAGGTGTCATATCGATAATAAGGTATACCTTGTGATGATGTTAATGACTACCAAGCATAATGGTAATAAGAATTTGATAGATTATAATTAGGATAGGACTATATGATAAGGATTTTTGGTTAAACGACTTATGTATGGTAATGATGACCTGCAGGTATTTAAAGTTATGGTTTAGTACCATTTGGTGAGTAGTGTGATTGTATAAAAAGTTGTAGAATGTGCTGGGACATCGCTTGAATAAAATTGAAAGTAGTTAGATTTCTAATGGAAAGGATTAGTGTAATATAATTTAGCCTTTGAGAGGAAACGAGAGCAAAGATATTTACTCTAATTGCAAGGAGTGGAGAATTGGATTTAGAGACACGTGGTTCCATCTGTTTCTATGGTGATAGTTGTACGCATCGTTTATATGAGTTCAAAAAAAAATTGGATAAGATTTGAGGAAGAAGTCTACATACATTATGCTCAAGTGTGGTGATAAGTTCTTTTGTGGTTTCGAGTTTGGTGACTGGTAAGGTTGGATTTTTTCCTTCAAAATGTACAGTGCGTTCAATGAAGAGGGGATCAATAATAAACTAAGATATGTGAATTCATAAATATCTTCAAGGTATGAACTAATGTTGATAGATAATGGGATGGTGTTACCCAATAAGAATCAAAATTCAAGTTTTTCATTGTGAGTCTATGTTCATGGAAGTATGTTTTGTCATGGTATGGATTAGTGAGGTAAGAATGGGTCGATCGCACTAGGTATTGAACATTTGGAAGGACTTTTACATGATTTGAGTCATAAAGTGTGTTATTTTGATTTTCAAAGGACCTAAGAAAGGGTTTCATTTAAAGTTTCTATTTAGAGGATAAGGTAAATATGTCATGAGTTGTTGGTCAAAGGATAAGATTGGTAAGTGAGTCAGTGAAAGGAACAAGAGTCTGGCATATTGAAGAGTTCAAGGTATTTCAAATTTGTGTTATGAAAAGAATTTAAGAAAGGTAAAGAAATAAGACCTCTCATACAAACCCTTGGTTCAAAATTAAAAGTTATATGGATTTTTTCCTTTGAATTAATCTATGAGATGTGAACTAGTTTGGTACAGACTTACTAGGGGTTTATCAATGACTTTTATGAAGATTAGGTTTTGATTTGAGTGACAAATAGTGATGTGCGGAAGATTCTACATTGTTATGTGGGGTTAGATTGTTCAAATTATGATAGGTAACTTATGGATGTTCAACGGTGTGGACCTACAATTCTACATGGTTAATGAGGATTTCAAGGGATTGAATACTTTGTTCATGGGACGATACAGACTGTTATGATGTGTTACATAGATACTTTATAGTAAATAGAGGTTATGTGCTCATAGTATATAGAATTATTGGGGTGACTAAGGATTTCTCTAAGTTTTAACATGAGGTATATGATAGGTTGAAGGATAATTGAAACTTGGCATGTGAAAGATTGTGTGGAGCTGACATTGGTCGATTCAATAGCTTTATCTCCATGGAAAGTGTAACACCCCGTAACTACAAAGAACTAGAAAGAAGTTAAAAAGTGGAAATAGTCATTTTTGGAAAGAATATAAAAATCTGGAAAATTGGTTAAGTATGTTAAGTTGGATTTTTGGTCAACTTCAAACGACCATAACTCCTATCAGGATGAGTTAGGTGTGTTTCCAGATATCGTAGGCAATATCTTGGAATAATCTTTCCAACGCCGCCGAGTTTGTGCGATTCTGAGTTCGTATGAGTAAGATATGACAATTTGAAGTTGGGCTGTTCAAATAAGGAAAGTCTAGAACCGGATTTTGGAAGGGTATTTTAGTCTTTTCCTTACCCTATTATTTTAATCCATTTTTAGGAGTTTAATTGGGGTCAAATCAGAATTTGGTCAGTTTAGAAAATTGGAAATCTACGCTATAGGGCTTTGAGAAAGGAGAAAAAAGGAGAAAGAAGGAGAAAAGGTAAGATTCGTCAAGAACGTTCAAGTTTGATTGTGGATTTCGCCAAGGATTCAATCCTACGAGGTATGTGTGATCACATAGCATTGGGTTAGTTCACCCACGCGTCAAACATGTTTAATTCAGCGTATTTTCATCCTAAAAAGATTGAGAATTTGATGTTCTTGAGTTGTATTGTTGAATAAGTTTCATTCTTGAATTTGAAAAGAGATTGAGGAGTTCTTGAGAGTTTAATGTTGATTATTAGAGTTGCTTTAAGTTAGATTCTTGTGTATATGTTTTGGGTACCGGAATCTAAAGAGATATTGAGAAAAAGAATCAAAAATAATCGAATTAAGGTCAGAAAATGAGTCAAAAAGTTTGTTGGGTTTGCCTGAGAAGAGTCTGGCGCGACGCGCCTGCAGTGCACACGAAATGAGCCCTAGTAACTTAGGGCTGGCACGGCGCACCAGGGATGCGCCCGGATCATTATTTTTCACCCGTTTTTCATCATATAGCCTGTTTAAGTTTCTAAAGTGTACTAACAGTTCCTATTGATTCTAACTATTCTAAATGACTTCTAAACACCTAGAAATCATCCAGAAACATGAATCATAACCTTGAATCCATAAATTCAAATTCAAGGAAAGTTAAGAGCCAAGTCTATGAAGTTCTTAGAGTCTTTTCAAGAAGTCTTTTGCAAATGCTTTTAACTTTGTTTTAAGACTTAAAGTTCAAGTTGAGTAAAGAGTAAAGATTGAAGTTCATTTCTTCAAAAGTATATAGGGACTATGTATTCCCAAAGGGTTTAAAATATTTTCACATTTAAACAAGAAAAGGAAATCTTGATTTCCAAAGAACCTTTGAGCTAGTTTTCAGTAAAGAGTAAACGCTTTCATAATTAAGCAAGAGAGGAAACTTTGATTTCCAAGATAGCCTTTGAGCTAAGTTTTGAGCAATTATCTCAAATCACAGAAAGAAGTATGTTTTTAAACGTAAGAGCTAGTATCATAGTTTTGGGAGTAGTATTGAGCACCGATATGGGGGAGAGTTCAGACAACTCACAGCCCTCATAGACCATGTAGCCACCATGGGTAGAAAAGGGTCAAACTTTTTAGATGATTCCTTTAGTGCTTTTTAGCATAGACTAGTGGATTCACTTAGTAGTTCAGGTTCTATACCCTCGGCAAGGTATAGGACAGCCTTTGGCAGTGTGAGGCAAAACGTTGTATCATCACAATAGCTTTTAAGTGATGGTTGTCGGTTAGAGAAACTCCCACAGAAGAAATGTATTCTTATACACACAGTTATTTGTATTCTTACATACATTTCAGAGTTATATTGTATCTTTGCATACATACAGTGTTGACATCCATGTTTTAAATAGCTTTTCTTTATATTGCACTTGTTTTAAACTGATTTTTATTTAAATGAGTTCAGTTATGTTGAGTTGAGTTGAGCCAGGTAAGTTCTTCAGTTCCTTTCAAGCTTATGTCTTGTTTTAGAATTCCCCTCACATACTCGTACATTCACTGTACTGATGTCATTTGGCCTGCATCTTATTATGATGCAGACACAAGTAACCATGATCATTATCCAGCACCTCGTTGATCCAGTTAAGCATTCAGAGTCAGTTGGTGAGCCTTCTTGCTTTCCAGAGGGCTCCTTTGTTATCATTTGCTTTTTAGTATTTTATTTGTTAGGATGATCGGGGGTCTTGTCCTGACATCCATCTCAATTTTTTTAAAGGCTTCACAGACAGTCAGATGTTAGTTCCTTAGTCTTTTCATTTCATTATCTTATGTTGAGACATGAGTTTGCCTTATTGGCTAGTTGAATGTTTTATTTATAATATTCTAAGCTTTGTTTGAGTTTATCTTGTTAAGTTAAGTCTTTCGTTGAGTACGTAAGCCAGGCCAGGGTTTCGGTTAGGGCTAGCAATGGTTCTCGAGTGCTAGTCCCACCTAGGGTGTAGGCTCGGGGCATGACATAAAGGTACTACCTGATTTGGAATTACTGTTATCAACCTTTGGTGGGACTCATATTTATCATGAGATGCTTAAATGTAAATAAAGAGAGTCATAGTTTGCAATTTTTCAAGACAAAAATGTGTTTGCTAAGAAGATTTTGATAAAAAATATTGGTTTGAGAGTAAGGTAAATGGTCGGTATGATTATGATGTTTGTTTGTATTAAGAATGTTGGATTTAGTGAAGTATTGCGAGAAGTATGTAGGGTTTTGATAAATCGAGTATGTGTACGATTGTAATAAGGACTCGATTGGTTGATTGTGGGTAGCTAAAAATCAAAGATATGGAGTTAGATGAATATAAATGTTTGACATGGACACTATGGAGAGAGAAATGTGTATTATTCGACCTTGGTTCCTTACATTCTTATGTGACCATATATTTTGTTGTGGGCATGATTTAGAGTATGATTCATTGCCTATGTACATGCGTGTTTTCACTTATATGGGTGAATCCCTAGTAGTGGATCAGATATACCGATCGTCTTATGTCCTCTTGATAGGGTAGGATCGTCTTTGGGCATACTTGGTCATTTTAGTTATGGAAGATTTAGTGTTGTTTGGGATAGTAGAAGTATACCACCGATTCTACACGCACAACATTGCTTATGACAACTTATAGAAAAGCTAATATGAAGAGTTACAGTTGTTTAAGAGTGTTGTTAGAGGTTCTGCATTCTAGGGTGTATCGATTGTTGGGTGGTTACTTGATCATTTTCTTATTAGGGTTTGTTCAGTTCGATTCTCTCTTGATGAGTATCCGATGTCTAGAGATTCAATTTTTATAACTGAAGCTCGGGGAAAGATTATGTTTTGAGAATAGATTTTTGATAAGATATATGATGGTTTGTGCATTATGAGTGTGTGATAGTTGGTTCAGGTTCACTTCTGGTTGTAGCAAGTTTTGATTCATAATTTTATCGTGGTTATGTGAGAAAAAATTCGTCCTAGTTATTGTGTTATGGTCCAGAAGGTTTTGGTTATGATTGAGTTCATGAGTTAGTTTGTGGCTTGATAATAACTCTTGATTTATAGATCTTCCAAAGTTTTATTCAAAAGTCCAATTCTTAGTAGTTGATCTTGATAGAATAGTCCTAAGGAGGAGTTCATTTGGAGATATAAACACCAACTCTGAAAGATCATACCTCATACTTTTAGTAACATCGGTTATTCTTCCTTCTCATAATTTATGTTAAAGGACAAATATGGTTTTTAGTGGTGGATAATGTAATGACCCAGAAGGTCATTTTTGGAATTTTCATGAAATTAGCGTTTTACTCCTCTTGATAGTTGCCCTGAGTAATTTTTATTAGTCGGTGAAGTTAATTTGAAAATTTTGAACTATTCGATAGCTACGATTATTTAATTGAAGGGTGATTTTAAATAATTAATTTTAGTTTGTGGTTAATGGGCCATGTCCATAAATTATTTAACATCCTTTAAGATTAGTATAAGAGGGTTTATTTTTTTCAGTCATAACACAACCTCAGGCCGCTTGACACAAAACCTTTCGGAAAAACAAACAAAGGCACGACCCTTCTTCTACAGGTAAAATTGAATCTAAGTTCCAAACTTTCGTTTTATAAGAATTGATAGTTGGGTGGAATTATTATTATTTTAGGGTGTTTTGATACTTGGAAGATAAAGAACATAGAGAACATGTACATCAGCAAATCTAAGGAAGTTAATGCATACTGATTTGATTTAGAGAAAATTATTACGGCTATTCAATGATTTTATTTCTATTTTATATTTGCTTCTACTGGTTACATGAGTACTCAAAATGTATATTAGCATGTGATTGGTACGAAGAGGAGGAGATAGTCACTTAGATTAAAAAAAATTGATTGCTACACCAGTATTATTAATTATTTTATAAATTAATGGTTGTTATCAAAAGTTAATAATTGACAACGATTGCCATTAGAGAATTGAATCAGTAGGCATTAGGAATTAGGATTATGTGAATAGCAGGTCTGCGGAATACTTTTCGTAACCATCCGACTCTAGTTCTTATTTTTTTATTGTTACATTATAATTTAAGTTTTTACAATATTAAGATAGGAAATTAATTTTTTGGAGTATTATATCATATGAAAATTATTAGAGTTGAGTGTTTGGAAATATTGGGGCTTAACCCTAGGCTTAAAATTCAGGAACTTAATTATAGATTTGGTTGAATTTTTTAGTCTAGGCTAAACCTAAATTAATATGGGTGTTATTAGTTTTGAAATCTTATTGTGATTATGTGCTTGAATAGATTGCATTGATTTGGAAATTCAACGAAAGAGGAAGGCTCAAGTCCCGGAGTGATTGTTCGATTATTTGAGGCAAGTGGATTTCTAAATCCTTGTTAACTGTATGGAATTCGTGTATTTCCATGTAATATGTATTTGGGGGTAATGAGACTTGGTGATGGGTTGACTTGTTCGTATCAATTAATTCTAATGATGAAAAAGGGGTAATAAAAGGCAATGTGATTAATTGTTGGTGTGTGGTGTGTTGAAAATGGTTTGAAAGGCTTGTTGACTCATTGCTGATGTTGTATCACGATTGTGTTGTTGTGAATTGTGCATTATTATGAAAATGGTCATCTCTTCAATATTTGTGTGAACATTTCATTTGCATTGTTCTGATACATGATTGTGACAAGTGTTATGTGAATTGAGAAAGAGTAAGAAATTAAAGAAGATATACCATTTCGAGGGACGTGTAAAGTGCCTCGACGGATACTATATTTTGAGGGACGTATCGCACGCCGCGATGGATGTTATTATCAAGGGACGTGTTGTGCGTCGCTACGTATGCATGGACATATATGTCCCCCATGGGTCCCGGACTGAGAGACAGCATGTGTGTATCGTTAGGTCAGTCATGCATCACTATACTTGACATTGCATTATGCATCTTTATTATTGGTGAACTTGATCTTGTGTGTTGTTTATCTTGTGAGTGCCTTTCTGTGGAACCTGTGATTGATGAATACTGAACATGTTGTTGAAAATATGAAATTGTTAGAGTGTTGTTGTTGAGCTGTGTACTTTGTAAATTGTGAACTCTTAAGTTTGGGATGGTTTTATGCAGGTTGTAGTTGTGGAGGTTCGATTGGGGTGTAAGGAGTACCTGTATTCTATTCCCTTAGCTTGTGTTTAGAGGTTTACTTGTTGAGTACCATGTGGTTTGGTACTCACCCCTTGCTTCTACAATTTTTGTAAGTTACGAGCCTGGATTTTTGTGATACTTTCCATTCTCTTCTTTTTTTAGGCTTCTTGGAGATTTGTGAGTTAGTTGTTTGTCATCTCAGCAGACCTTCTTACTCCAATTTATGATCTTATTGTATTATAGAAACAATGTCATTTGAGACTGGTGTTTTTCTTTTGAATCAATTGTAATACTTTCGAGGCTTATACACGTGACAATCAGGTTTTGGGAGGTTTTATTATGTTGACCTAGTTATCCGCACTTATGATACTTGATATTTCAATGTCTTACTTTCACATTTTTATGATATTTGGTGTAACAACCTATTTCTGTCGTTATAGAAAAGCCAACGGGGAAAAACTTTGGGTCGGAAAACTTTTTCGTAGTAACATAGAATTTTCTAGCCTAGTCCAGATTTGGATGAAATCAGAGTCAGTAATTTCTAGGAAGGTCTGGTAGCGTATAAGAGATCTAATTATGAATTTGATCTCATGAGTGGATAGCTAAGATATTAAGGAACCCGTACGACTTTACGGAATTGAATTTGGGTGAGTAGAACTCCTGAATTTGATCTTAGTGTGAACGGGTAGATTTTGGGTGTCATGGGATGAAGGTGTGTTGTGAAATGGGGGTTTGGAATTCTTAAAATAGATGATTATTTCTGTGCAAGCCGCCAAGGCGGTATTTTTCCCTCCAGGGCAGGGCCGCTATAGTAGGATGATGTCCGCTGTGGCGAGACAGTCGCGACTTAAGTCGGAAATATACCCCAAAATCATTATTTTCTGCAAGTTCCGTTCTTGTGAGCTAGGAGACGACCCCAAATATTTTCTTGACAGTTTTCCACCACTCTTGAGGCTAAAGGTAAGGTTTTCACTCCCCGAATCTATTTTTCGATCCGTAGAATGTAAATTCATCGATAATTATTGTTGGGGGAGGGTTTTGGAGTTGTTTGGATGTTGGAAAAAGCCCTAATTTAGATATTAGGATCATGGGTTTGACCTAGGATTGATAGTGTTGATTGTAATCCGGGTAATTAGGCATCGTTTATTGATCCTTGTGTTTTATTGATTGTTTGTAGACCAAGAACAAGCGGAAATAATCCAGAAAGGGAAGAATAACGTTTCTTTGGGGATTCAAGCTATGTTCGAGGTATGTGATGGTTGTGATTTCATGTTGGTGCGATGTGTGTTAGTAATTGCTTTATTATAATGCATGTATGTATGCGAATGTTGCACTATGACCACACTAATCGTAAATGAGCATGAATGAATGATTGTATGCCATGAATCAACACTTGATTGTATGATTTTAAAAATGTACATTGTGATTGTGATTGTGGCTTATTGAATGGATCGGGTGTTACGTTCCAACACACTAAGTTGGATCGGGTACCACGTTCTGGCACATAAATCACATCTGACACACTAACTTGGATCGGGTACCACGTACCGGTAAACTAACAGTTTGGGTATGGATTCAATGAGAGGACCATTGACTTGACATGATAGATGTATTTTGAGAATTGTGAAATTGTACGTTGTTCGTAAGAGATAATTGATATTGTGTATGTTTGGTGTATGCATGTTTTATTATTGTTGTAATGGCTTATCTATGCTTCACCTATTGGGATAGCTGTGTGATTCTACCAGTACACTGTAGTTGTGTACTGATACTGCACTTTCTCTTTCTTTGTTAAGTGTGGGGCATCTTCAGGCGGCTACTGGCAGACCTCATTTAGAAGACCAGTGATCGACTCGAATTCAAGGGTGAGTCAGTTCTTTCGGGCTGCTATGAGTTCTCTTTTTGGTTTTGTTCACATTTTCGGACTTAGACTAGTACTTTAGACTTTCTTATGTTTAATTGGGTTGTACCCATTTCCTTTAGACTTATGATCCTTGTTAGAGTTTTGGTACATTGACTTTCCGGTTCTAGGGAATTACTTCCGCATTTGTTTTGTTAGTGGACATTGAAATTTTGTGGACTCTACAAGATGTGTTCAATTCAAATTGGGACTCTAGATGGTGTGTTCGGTTTCAATTAGAATTCTTCGAGGCTACTCAACCCTAAATCAGGGTTCATGTTTATATAAAGGGTACTAAATTCCCTTAAAAGGCATCTGAAATATCCCATAAACTCTTGGGTATTTTTAAAGATCAAGATCTCGGATATTTCATAAAAAGTCATGGAATATTTATATAGAGGTCAAATTTAAATCATCCTAGTTCGAGAAATACGCCACTAACAGCCTTCGAATCATGGATAAATCTTATGAGAGGGGAATCAAGGGAGGAACAGATTTGTACTCGCAATCTTGATGAATAAAATTATGTTTCTTCATTTTTTTTTGTGATTGCAATTTATTTTCTGTAACTTGAAAATTTGTAGAAAACAAATTGGCACACCCAGTGGGACCCAATTTGCCCTTCATCTCTTCTCTCATAAATCAAGTCTGATAATCTGAAGCTGCAAAGGTGGAAGAATGAGTACTTCAAGCCTCGTCTTTGAGTTTCATCAAGTCTACACTCCGACAACCCTTGAAGCAGGGGGCATTTGTAGACATTGAAATTTTGTGGACTCTACAAGACGTGTTCAATTCGAATTAGGACTCTAGAAGGTGTGTTCAGTTTCAATTAGAATTCTTGGAGGCTACTCAACCCTAAACCCTAGTTCATGTCTATATAAAGGGTACTAAATTCCCTTAGACATCTGAAATATCCCATAAAATTTTGGGTATTTTTAAAGATCAAGATCTCGGGTATTTCATAAAAAGTCATGGAATATTTATATAGAGGTCAAATTTAAATCATCCTAATTCGAGAAATATGCCACTAACCGCCCTCGAATCATGGATAAATCTTATGAGAGGAGAATCAAGGGAGGAACAATTTGTACTAGCAATCTTGATGAATAAAATTATGTTTCTTCATTTTTTTTTGTGATTGCAATTTATTTTCTGTCACTTTAAAATTTGTTGCAAGCAGTTATATCTTTGAAGTTTATGGGAACTCTACTTGATTTTAGCATTTAAACCTGCTTTCGTATCTTTAAATGTCTTATCTTGATTAAGTTGTGTAGTTCTTGGTTAGGTAATTAGTATTAATGGTTCTCCCAAATGAGGGTTATTTTGGGTGTCAATCACGGCGGTCTGGTTCGTAACATTTGGGTTTTATGCTGACTTGTCTTGGTGGGATAAGACAAGTGTCATCACGTCTACTTTTGGGTCGTGACAAGTCCTATAACAACCTAAAAAACTAGTAAGACCAAGCTAGAGACTAACGGAACCTAGTAGGTGAAACTAGAGCCTTACGTTTGAGCTTCTGAGTTTGATTTTTGGTTTTAGGTTGTAAAACGAGTTCCCAAGTTTAGAATGAGAGTTATAGGGGTTAAATGTCAAGGTACAACTCCCCAAGGACCAACCAAGGGTCCTTGAAGAGCACCCTAACAAATTCACCTAAAACTGCCCAAAATAGGCCACCCACAGATGGGCATCTACGGACAGTAGATGGACCCACGCCCCGTGGAAAGGGATCATGGGTCAAGGCACCATTTTGGGAGTTGCATACCTGACCTACGAACTAGCAGCACGACCCGTAGGTCCACTCACAATCCGTGAGTGGTGGACGTGAGCCGTGGCCTGCAGTTCTGCTAAGTCTCGGCCAACAGGTAAGTTAGTTAGGAAATTCCTTTTTAATTAGTTTTCATTAAGGATCGTTTTATATGGACTTATTACACCTATATAAACTATTTTAAGTCATTAAACACCTAATTAACTCATTATATCTCAAGACGCAAAACATAACCACCCCTCCTCTCCAAGAATCTTCTCTATAGAACCTCCATTAAAGAACAAAGAAAGAGTTCAAGTTAGAGCTTGAAGAAGGGAGATTTTCAATATGAATTTGGTTGGATTCTACACCTAAGGTATGGAAGTTTTCATCCTTGGGTAGCTGTCACGACCCAAGCCTAGGGCCTAGACGTGACATGGCGAATGAGGAACCCGAAGGAACCCCAAACAAGCCTCTCAAACTTGTCATCACACTTCATCGGTCGCGGAAATACATTCAACATTAATTAACGGGAAATAGGGACTAAGGGCAAACCATTTCAAAATGACATCATAGAACAAGAGCCAA